>JAPYZR010000017.1:0-97664 GCA_030522945.1 Trichopria nigra | reverse complement strand
AAGCCCAAATTTTGAAAAAACGTTTCAATCGTTTACAATTTTCATTTTTCGTATTTTGAGGTTACGTCGGTAACTGTTCTACTTTAGAACCACCTTAAGATCGCGCGCCATCTGTATAGAATCGCAGAATAAGAGTAAGGATTACTACCTTACCGATTCAGAAATTCTGAAATGTTAACATAATTAATTGATACTGTTTTCAAGCTTCCTTCGGAATGATCAATTTTTCAAGAATCACAGATTAGATCTAAAACTTCACTACGCCTTTTCTTAAAACATGCAAAGAAAATCCGGTAAAACTGCTTCCCGCAAGATGGCGTAAACGAGTTTTCCATTCATCTATTCCATTCAATTCAACATGAGCAGATTTTCACTAAAAAATAATAATTGGATGTAACGGAATATTTGTAATTTGACTGCATAACTAAAAATGATGAATTTCGGAAAATATTTTCCATCAATGCATCTGCTGAAACTGCGGCTTGTGGAATAATAATCAAATTCTAATAATTCATCGTGTGATCTCACATCGAACCGATAATTACATTTGGATTATTAAGTTATGCGAAAAGCTGAAAAATCGATTTATCGGAGCGCATTAAAGTTTCGAGTTTCATGAATACATCTTGGAAAAGTACACTTGTATATATAACGGTAAAGTTGCAAAGTTGCGGTGCTTCGCGAGAAGCATTATATATATATGGGAAGGAAGAATCATACACGTTGAACTTTAAATATGTTTTTCTGAAAGCCCAGTTTTTCGAAGTTGTTGCATATCATATCTCGAAAACGACTTGGAAACTTTGCGAAAATACTCAAGAATGTACTAAAGTATTCAAAATTTGCTATCAATCTCTTTAAAGTACTTTGAAAAATCGTGACCATTACTTTTAAGCTATACCTTTTTAAAGTTACTGATATTTATGTACTACGCAAAATAATTTTTTTTTTTATATATTTAACAAAATATTGGTAGTTTTTTTTCCAGAAACAAATACTAAAAAAAAATACAAAACAAAATTACTAAAAAGTATTAAAAACATTATTTTATTTAGCTGTAGTTTAATGAGAATCATGTATATATATATATATATATATATATATATATATATACATATAATATACATGTACCATCAAATAAAACAAAACATAAACAAAGGCAACAATGTCTACTGTACAATATCATCGCACTTCCTTATTGTTTGTAAACAAATATTCACAGTTTATGACATAAACAGCTTTTCCATCCAACACCTGTCCCTCTTCTTCTCACTCTTCTAAAAATGTGCAGAAATAAATTCATCTGTCTATCCTACCTTCGATTCTGATTTGCCTCATTCTTCGTTCAACGTTCTTTTTTTTTCTCTACAGCTCTTTCTTTTTTCCTACCTCTCTTCTCATTCTCTCTTCAAAATTCTTCTCTTCATGCAGATGTCATGCAGAATCGATTCTTCCTTTTCTTCTCTCCACACTCCATCTTTGCTTATTTCTTTCAGCTTCATCGCTATCATCAACTTCTCTGTATAAACGTTTCATCTTGTTTAACCCCCAATCCTACTTTCTCCAATCCTACTTTCTTTGTCCTTCTCACTTTTAAACTATATTGTTCTTCACCTCTTCTCTTCTTATTCTTTCTAACTTCCATTCCTCCATATATCTTCGTTCGCTTTCTCCCTCCCTTTCCGCTTTCTTCACTTTCACCTTTTGCAACATAGTGACTTCTTTGTTCCTCTTCTCTTCCCAGACAGCAAAATAAAAAGTAGTTCAGAATGATCTCAGAATGTGCTCTAAAAGACGCCAGATGTCCTACTTTCTGAGGTTTTTCTGATCACGATGTCATTATGAGGTCTATTTGACATCATGTTCCCTTCTGATCCCCTTTTATCACCAAACTTTGTCTTCATCTCTTCAATTTGTTTCTCCATTTTCATCATCATCCTCCTCAGATCCTCATTTATATTCTCCATGGTTTTTTCATGGTCCGTTTCGCTCATCACGTGATACTTTGATATGCCGATCAGTGAAAGGAATTAATGAATCTATTGTTTTACAAGTGGGCAGTCGACATTTAAAAAGTACTACTAGCCTTTACTATTTTTAAGGTCTTAAGCCATAAATGAATTTTTAAAACATCGATTTTCCAACGCTTTAATGTGTCACGAATATACGATCGATATATTTTTCTGACGGAAATAATTGTTCACATTTATAACCCCAAGCCACATATTTTTCAAATAATGTTTAATTATTATTTCACCAATGTGTTTTGTTTTATACACATAATCGCGATATTTTATAAGCCTATGAACTTTAAATATCGTCGTAAAAAAAATGTTATGCATTTATTTCGAGATTTTAGTTGCCGCTATACATTTGATTTATTTACACGCAAATGCAGAATGGTAAAAACAAACAGTTACATAGAATTCGTAAATTTTTTAATATAAGCTTGATGACGTGTATTTTCAAAAATATAAAGTGCACGCGCGAGCAAAAACATATTTCAATTATTTTAATTCCATTTTTCAAGTCTGGGGCCAAGTTCCAATAAAAAAAAAAGACACATACATTCGTTTATTCGTTAGAAAACTATCGCTTTATGAATAAAAATGGTATTTTTATTTAAAACTGTTAGTGATTGAGGAAGACCCCTGCGTATCGTCTTAACCCATCGAAGACAGGGGCCAAAAATTTGTCGCATGCAACTTGGGTGATCTCCGTCTATAAATATCGGAATCAAGCGAATCTTTTTTTATCTTAAACAGAATTCGATGCTCTTTTACGTGATTTTACCAAAATAAACACAAATCATTCCGTGTAAACCATTATAATGCCTGACGAATATTACACTTATTTTTAATAATATGTTCCGTGAAAAGTGTTAAAAAATAGTTTACACTTTTTAAATAACAATGTACGGAGGCATTTTTTTTGAGTTCGCGATAAAATATTCGTGCCAACGAGATCGACAATAATCGATTTGACTTGACAATTATTAGTGAAATTAAATTCTGAAAGTACGATAAAAGAAAATGATTAAAAACCGATATTTCGTTATTTGATATTGCGTTTTCATGATATTTCTACCGTACATTCAGTAATTAATTTTATTAATGAGTAATTGTCGACATAATTGATGTAATTCTTTTGCTGCGAACTTAGAAGACAAGAGTCCTACATAATCGTTGTGAACAATTTTTTAATCGTCAAATTAAAAATGTCATTATCGTCAATCGAAATAAATGAAAAATATTTTCTTTTGTCAATTTCAACGGGAAAATATTACGACTCATCTTTTATGTACATTCGATAATTTCTGAGAAACTAATTATTCAAATTTCAAGAAAACGCGATTTTTATTCAATGGTTACAACTTCACTCTATTTCTTTTTTTTTAAACAATTTCTATAAAACACCCCGGGTAGAAATTAATCGTGGCATTCCGTTATATTGTAAAGGTATATCGAAAAACCATTATAAAATCTGTACTTGAAAACCTCTCGATTCTATCTAGATTTTGTCTAAATTCGACAATGAAAATTACTCTAAATTCAGGACAGATAAAATATAAATTCTACCTGGCAGTTTTTTGCAGAAGATATTAGATATAATTATTTTTTAGGTTAAAATAAAATAGCTTATTCATTTTAATAAAGTTAATATACACCTAGTAGGTATTATAAAATTCGTCTAAAAAAGAATCGATGCAGCGCCACGATTAATTTCTATCAGGAACATAATGATCTATTTTTTTTTCAAAAAAAATATACAATTTTCAAAAACAATATCCAAGATTCCCACATTACATCTCGCACGTAACCTTTCAAATGTTCTCTACAAACAAATACTTACTCTACTTTATAAGAAATTACTTATAAAAGTTATGCCCCCATGTTTATATCCGATGTATTGACGAAATGGATAAAACATGAAACGTTTATTATACGCGTCATTAATTTTATATTCGAGTGTAATGTTTGTACTAAATTATATATATACATTTTTTTTTTCAAATTATGACTCTGTATCATTTACGATTCTCATTTTTATACGCTTTTCGATGTCCATATTATGACCCGTCCATTCGATACTTCCATTTTAATACTTTGATTTTAATACTTCAATTTTGACGATACAATTTTTTTTATTGGTATATATGATTTCGTCGTCATGTTTTTAATACCACAATTTCATTACTTCAATTTCAGTGTTTTTATTAAATTCGAAAGGCAATTCTTTGGAAACGTGTAAAATTAAAAAACATGACCTTTACAACAAATTGAATAGCCGTTCCTGCAATATAAATACACATGTTCGCTTAATTTTCCATGCATTTGGGATATTCTGAATTGTTTAATTAGTTTTCAAACATCAACAATGTTTCAAAACATTTTAGGTATTTTTAGAAATAATGAATGTTTCTGATATATAATAATAAAATAATTTAATAGTTTCTGATGTGATATCGATTTATATTTTTGTTCGTTCAGACATTTCGTTTGTTTTTTAATTTGTTAATATTCCAACAATTTTCATCCAAAATCCCATTGAGGTTTCCTTTAGTTTTTTCATCTGTTCTAGTCTTTAGGAAAATTCATTCATTTCTTTATACTTTTGATCTTTCAATTTGGACATTTCGATTTCGACATTTCGAGCGTGAAATATCGATTTTGATATTTTAAGAAGTTTTTTTTTTAATTTAATACATATTATAATGTTTTCATTTCAGTTTATTTTTAAACTTTTACTATATAGATTTGGAAAACTAAATCCAGTTGTAGTATTACAGTACTATTATACTATTTTATTATTTTTATTATTATTATACTATTATATTATTATTATTAAATTTATGAAATATAAATATGCTTTTATTTAGTTTTAATTCAAAGAGACAGCAGAAAAGGACATTACGGTTCAACCTTTTTTGTTTTGATCTTGTTACGCGGTTTTATCATGTTTGTGATTGTTACAATTATAGCCGATACGTTTATACAACGGACGTTACTTTGTTATTACTAAATTATTTTACGTAAAATAATCAGAAAATTTGAATTCTTACATTCGATCTACAACTAAATGCACGGATATGCCGTACCCCCACTATATTCAGTCACAATAATACATAATAATGTATTTCCTATTCTATCTCTCTTCATATGTAATTAAATTCAGGTTATTATATATATATATATATATATATATATATATATATATAATAATATTCTGTAAATATCCACAAATAATAAAATATAATATTACGATTCAAAATACTCCAGCAAAATTCAACAATCAATGCAAAAGTATTTTCCTCGATTTTTGGTACACATTACAGTGCACATTACAATGAACAGTTGTGTAAAAAAAGTTTTTAATTATAAATAAAATGTTAATGTACATATACGACGAGGCATCAATATGATGCGTTTGATAATAATTCAGGACATTCGTGGAAAATTGTTTAAAATATGTATGAGCATCACTAACTCGGATTATGGCATTAATTCTTGGCGGTTCTGTGTAGGAATTATTTTATTTATATTTTTTTCATACATTGAGAAAGATTCGCTGCTTTCATTAATATTCAACAATATTCTGGTTATATATAACCATGGGATTTCGAGCCTTTGAACCAAAACGAATTCAAATATATATACAACGATGGAATTTATGAAAATAAGACAAATTTTTTCATGCGCAGTTTTACTGGAAAATTAAACATCGATTGTTTTATCCAGACGATGTATCGAAATCTTAGATTATTCGAAATCGAACATCTGCTTTTTCCTTTAAATGACCGAAGCATTGATTTTTATAAAACTGTTCGAATTTTGTAAAACTCGATATAGTAAAGTGTTATTCGCAATTTCATACGAGTTGCGAAATTCAATCACGTTCCTACAAGTTTTCCAACCGGAAGTTGCTTTAGATTTAACCATCAGATTTTGATATTTCCACCAATGTCCAATAATATTGTAACGTATAATATCGAAGTTATAAATTCGAATCATGTCTCGTTCACCTTTCCATTGCTCATATATTTAAAACTAAAAAGAACTTTATTTAAATAAGATTTAAATAAAAAAATGCGCGATTTTATAGTTACTTTATGGAATTGTAGTATTTTCAACTTTAAATAATTTATCGGTTCACCTGAAAGCTCGTTAATTTTCCTAATTAATATATGCACGTCAACGTGGCCATTTCAAAATGGCGGGCACAATGTCAAAAAATGTTAAAAAGTACTCATTTCGGCATTTTCCGCATGTTATACATTAATATAATCGACGATATTGAATAATTCGGATTGACGTAACGTGATCGCAGACGGAAAATAATGTTAAAACAAAATGGCGGCTTAAAATACAATAATATTGTTGAAGCAAGTATTGATCCTCGTATTCTTTTTTTTTGCAAGTTTTTTTTTTATATTTTATGGAAATCAACGATTTCAAAATAGCAGTATGACAAAATGATTCCAATTGAAAATGGCTGAAATATTGGATTTATTGTTGCACTCTTTTTCCAAGAAAATGGTATCGAATTCAATGGACACACATATGTCCATAATATTGTTCAGCTATTGATGATCTAATGCAAATAATCGACGTTTCTGGTTCCGGCTCAATGTTTGCTACTTCAGAGCTCGCAAAATATTTCAATGCAAAAATTGCTTCGAAAATTCACTTAATAAACAACGAATATATGAAAAAAGTTATAAAATAAATAAAATTCATAGAAAAAAAAAATATAAAAATTGTAAAAAATACCAACCATTAAAATAATACGAAACAATTAAAAAAGATACAAAAAGTAACGAGAAATACAACAAAAGAAATGATTCTGTAACACAATATTATAAATTTTTCTCGTAATCGAAACCGATAGAATTGGACCAGGACAATGTAGAATAGTTAAATGAAAGATAGCCATTTTCTGACAGTATCTAGTATCGACAATTGATGGGGTATTAACAAAAATTCAGACAAAACCCAACCTGCGGACATTTGATCGACTTCAATTGAAATGTCTCAATATATATGTATGTCGAACTTTTTTTTTGTAATATCAACGTTTCGAACCTACTTATTGATTTCAAAAATTTAAAAATTTTTTATTTTAATTTACGAACGTTCCGATCTTTTGCTGCGTCAATTTTTAAAACATGATTCGGTTAATTTCTATTTACTATTGTCCCTGTCCCTCAGCTGGGTGTTTTCCGTGCGGTTAACTTTCAGCTCAATGTTCCGCGTCGAATAAGTTTCACGAAAGATTGATACGGGGATAAATGTCCTCTTAATCCCAAACCGGTAGGATCGCAGTGATTTAGACCAGCAATTATTATGCTTCATTCACTGAGTCAGGATTAAGGGAACGTTTATCAGCATTCGTCTTCGGTAAAATATTCCAGGATAAGAGGTAAAGAAGACAATCGACGCGCCTCGATCGCAAAAAAGCGCTGTTTTTATTACGCCGCATTCTTCACTCTATTATAGGAATTTTTTCATCATCGTTTCGCGATTGCTGTTCTCCGTTTCGGATTCGTGAAAGGCTTATCGTAAAAATCCGTTTCTATTACAGGGTAAGCCTGCTGTTCACAGTCTTGACCATTTCGATTACTTCCAGCACACTTGATTTCTGAACGGACTGCGAAAGCCGAACGAAAGCAACGTCGGGAGTTTCGCGCAGTCGAGTTTCCTAAACGAGGCCAATAAGAGACGAAACTCTTGCCGATTTGGCACCCTAAACTCCTGCGGATATGTGCCGTTGCTATTCTCCGAAGACTCTATTACTGAAAACTACCCTCGCCGTTCGAACGGCGGAATTCACCGGCGCCCAGTGCGCCTGAATAATGTAAACCCAGGGCGAAATCCACAGCTGCCGAGAATCACTTCTTTTGTTCTCGTAAAAAAAAACAAAAAATTGTTTTGGACGTAATATTTTTAAATTAAACTTTGATTCGTCAGGTTTTACAATTTTTTTCATGACGCCTAGTCGTTCGTTATCAGTCTTCAACAAACGATCCATCATTTCAATACTTTGCTAGAATCGATGTCCTACGGAATCCAAAAAAAGGTTGATATATATGTCTCACCCGAAGCACTATAGGCGTGTGAAAGCTCGATCTTATAAGATTCCTCAACTACATTGTGGTTTCCATATAGAAGAGCCTGTAAAACTGCTAATGTTCGCGTCTAGCACTGTCGTGTCACCACTTAAACGAGCAGAAGTCCACTCTTGAAACAGTAGCATGATTAGTAGTGGGTGGCGCGAAAGTGCAGCAGTAATGACAATGAGTAATTTCGCGCCAGCCTTCGCTACTACTAGAGGCAATTCGACCACCCCCTACTTTATAAGATTTAAGGGTGACAATTTAATGCAGATCATTTGTTATTAGTGGGTGATCACTGAGCAATACAATCAGACAATTCGGAATCATGAGCAATTGCCTAAAGTCATAGTTTGGGCCATTGATGTGCGGAACGTAACCGATAAAGAATTTGATGCATGATCCATGACAGATTGTTTATAAACAGTTGGTTGGCGTCACTTTGAAAGGACAGCTCATAATGAAGTACACTTTCTGTAGAAGAATACAATGTTTATACCGTAATCACATCTTTCCAACGGACTAAGATCCTCCATCGAACCATTTGTGGTCTTCTAAAAGATAAAGCCACAAATTGCGGAATTTTCTCATAATTTACAGTATAGTTTAGGAGTAATAATTTCCGGAAACTTGGGTATCCGCAACTCCAATCCCCTCAAGTTCCGGCCCGCTCTTCGCCCCATTCCTTCCGATATTACCAAGGTTTATCATCCTCGCGGTAAGTTTTCCATAGACATCGCCGCAACGTCACTTGTACCAGCGTTTCGAGTTTCCGGCCGAACATCGGAAGCTTCTCTTTGCCGTCCATAGAATTGGAGTGCTCACCAGCGTCGAAGCAACAGTGAAAGAAGAATTTGGCACTCGGCCAATCGCGAAACCTGCCGTAAGAGTGTGGCAGCGGACGTGGCCCCCCGGGTGAGGAATCCCGAAATGAATCCGACGGGCGCGTGCCGTGAAAACCGCGACGGGACCAGAGTGCGAAAAGAAATTCAAGAAAGACTCGAGGGCATCCATTAAAATGGCCCTGACTAGAAATACCGAAATCTCCCCTATACTTGCAATGGGTGCCCAGCGACGTCCGATTGCGCTGCGAATTCCGTCGACCATCAATCCGGTTCTCGCGCGCGCGCTCCATCAGTTTTATCTGGTAACGGCCGCTGTGTATTGAATTCCGATTTTCATTGTGCCGATAAAATAGCACCGGTTATCGCTGTAATTCGTCGCGTTGATTAATCCGTCAACACGTGGGGCGCGCGAATCCGATAGTCCTCTTTGCGACCGTTTCAAAATGGCGGATTTACGCGATGAACCCAACCTGCGATATGTACCGCCGAGCATTGAATAGATGGAGCTCGCCGATATTTCGAATCCACGAGTCACCTGTGGGTTTCGTTGTTCTACTCGCTGAGTTTGAACAAGGATATCTCCGAGTCCGTCGTTAATTATGATTGCCCTCAATAGGCATAGGACAACATAAATAATCCGTCTCGCAGTTAGATGATTCGCATTCGCGCCAACAGGCAGCCTTCTGCTACATTTGCGCGTGGCATTTTATGGTCAAAACTTGCACTGAAAGAACACCAGCGTTATACTATTGTAGTTTATGCGATAGTGTCACGTCCCTTCTTCGTCTCTATATGTCAGACTATTTCCAAGATCATACAAATTTTTACACGGTCGACATGCCTTATCCAAACTTCTCGGAGTAGGAGAGTAACTTCCCAACCGGCCGACTGGAGTCGCAGCTGTCATTCTTGGGTAAATAGCGTCACCTCCAACTATCTTTCAATTTATCAGATTCAATGAAACTGTTACAATTACGTATCATTACTAAAAATGACCAGCAAAATTCCTAGGAGGCATGTTCTATCGCACCGCGAATGTTCATTTACCAAGGTATTCGCGACTACCGCTAAAAGTTTACGATGTAATAATCCATAAAGCGATTTCATTTTGAGAGACAGTTCATTGCCGATTAAATGCTAACCTAATGGAAGCTTCACTCGTCGCGGGTTTGAAGGCAGCGATTAGGGGCTGGTTTTGCGTGTACATAACACGGCTGATCTGCCTGACGTTAAATGTCCTCGTTCGGTATCATTAACGTTTCATGTTGTCGTGTGCAAATGTCATTTCGGTTTCCCACTGTCGAGAGCGAGCTTATAAATTTACTCGTTAATAAATGAATCGTTCCGTGGCTGCCCCTATCGGGTGAGCTCCAAGCGCGATTTATGGCGAATCATCAAATTCTCTTCTTTCGCGACGGGCAAAAACCTCCCTGCCGGACGCAATCGTGCGGTTAATGAATCACCTCGACGCTTTTGCGCGCTCTCATTCGGGAAGGCCTGCATCTTTGAAGAGATACTTGCGGCGAACTAATGCCGAAATTTATATTCGGCTCTCCGCATTGTAGCCCGGTGCTCTTCGAATGCCAAGTCTTGTTTTATGTTTTTGCACCCACTTTCCCGTCGACGACGGTATAACGTTGATTCACATGATTAAACGACCACGGTCGGACTGTTCGTTAATGGATCTCCCGTAAATCAAAGGGTCAGCGGTAAGCAATTTCGTTGACTGAAAAGAAATTAAAGTTATAGAATCTAACTAAAAAAAAGTTCGTACAAGTTCACCACCTCAACGTTACTGTCAGTTACGAAATTTGCGTACGAAACGGTCGTTCGATGAGATTTGCATATATACGTCTGTAGAATTACGTAGGTATAGTTCGAAATAAAGGAGATTGCAGTGCTATTGTGTACCAAAGTGTCAAGCAAGAATGGTTACGGTGCTCTTATATACTTACATTAAGCTTCCTCCTATACATTACCAACGTATTTTTAATCTAGGATATTTAGATGAGCTATTAGCTCTCTTTATCTTCCAGGCCGTTATCATACTCGAGCAATCAAATACCAGGACTATTTAATTATTTTCATTTAACCACTTTATTCCTTTATGTCGTAACGTTTGAATTTAGAAATAGAGAAAGAGGGAGAGATGGAGAGAGAGAGAGAGAGGGAGAATAGAGAGAATAAGGTAGACAAAATGAATCACGCTAGACGGACGCGCGGCATCGTTCGTACCTTTCGAGGCATTTCTTGACTTGTCATGCAAAGCCATCCTCCAGGATTCGGATCGATGTCACGCGTCGAGGACGTACGATCTTGCCATTCACAGAGAAAGTCAAAGACGCAGTGGATGAAACTCGACGCATCCTGATAAACGCGCGCATTCTTATTCCTGTACATAATCTCACACGCGCAAAATTTCGCGGCCCGTTCTCTAAGTAGCTGCAAAAGAAATGAGAAGCATAGATGCCTACTTCGACGGCTGTCTCTTAGCAAAGCAAAGCGTCTGGATCGGTGTTTGTTGTTTTATTTTTTTCTTTCTTAGCAAGTTAAAATTGTACAGGTATATTTTGTGTAATATTTCGTGTGTGTTTGTGTATATTGAAGGACACTTTTTCAATTTACGCGCGTTCCGGTTAGTAGGGTGCATTCGGACGCGTCTGGAAATTTTTAGCCCTGCCGTATACGTTGGTGGATCGGTAGGAAGGTATTGCAATTACCCGTACGTAACCGGGTGTAAATAAATACACAGAGCCGCGATCTATGTACTCGGATCGGTTTGGGCTTTGCTGTATAGCCTGTGTATATATCCACCTCTCACGTTGAATTTCAAAGGGGAGGCACCTAAACCTACCTCGGCACTACGTGACTACCGGGGAATGGTCGGCTCTTTTCTTGGTTTCAGGATCGAGCCACTTAGGCCCCGGGGCGCTTATTCAGACGTTCTCTTGAACGCGAATTTAACTATTCATGAGACCCAACTACGATTGTTGTTTCTTGAATCGGCGGGATTACATGCGCGAGAACTCGCCTTGGTACGATTTAATCGGACGATTTATATATTTCGAACTTACTCTGTTCTATTTCCTCTGATTTGACAACTTTGCATTTCTAATTATGAGAGAAAGATTAATATGAAATTCATCTTGCGAAATTTGTATGGGATAATATAGATCTATCCTAATATTCGATACATCCTTTGTATTATGTTACGCGATCATGTTCGCCACCAAGACCATAAACGCTTGGGAATGCTTGGAATCGTGTGGTTTTCGGTAAAGCATCAAAAGTTGACTATTAATGGTTTCGTCGTAAACGCCGGTTTGGAATAGGAAATAAAACAACCCCTAGATTCCTTCCTATTGTCCAGTACGGAGAAAATTGTGAACTATCTTTATTTCAGAGTTGGAACCTTCACACCTTCCAGGACGCATCTCCTTCCAGGTCGCTTTATCATCAGATTTTACGACGACCTATTTATGGAGTGGACTCACTCCTGTCTTCGACCGTGGAAATAGAATTGTCCAGAAGGTAAGGCGACACGTGAGCATATTTCACATCGACGTTCCTAGGATTCTAAAACAATATGTAATTCCTACTCCGACGCGAGAGAAAGCAATCCTTGTTGACATACAAAATGCAGATAACAAAAGTTATTTATGTGCTCGAATTTTGACTCCTTTACATGCGCCTGTTTACCTAGGTACGCGTAGAGCATGCATGAATTTCGAATGGTGAATTCACCATAAGCGAATCACCCGAGCACGTCATAGTTGCTGCGGCTTCCACTGACAACTCCAACGATCTACGAAGGGTAGTTGCTATTCCATACAGAAATCAGGAATTCTTCGGGAAGAATTCAATATGGACCAGTACGGCTCGCTCTTCCTACTTCTTTGATCTCCGGGGAATCGGCGAGTCCGGTGGATCGTCGCCGAACTCAAATATTTATGTAGACCGACCTATTTCGGTAGCATTATGCTGCTGCTAGGAGAGGCTATCGAACCCCTTTTTATCTCCGCTCACTCTGCTCGTAAAGCGAACGTGTAATTAATGCATTCGTGTCAGATATAAAATTCTTATACGCGCGGGGTACTTCCGAATAATCATTGGATAATCATCCATGAATGCATTCGTTAGCGTAAAAATATACACATCCATTAATGCAGAATTCCAGTGTTTGCGGTTAATGTTCCAGCGCTTTCTAACTCTGAATTTCCTACAAACTTAATTGCCGCTTCTCAAATGCGGATGTTTGAGCTACGATGATTGATGTTACCCTCTCTGTTCCAAATGTGTATCTAGCAAACATTTCGATTTTAATATGCGGACGACTGGAAGCAATCAACCTCGGTCTATACGGACCCTTCAATCTTTAAAGGAATGGTAAGTTTTATACGATCATTTTCTAACCTCATTGGTAAATTTAATGAGGCGAGTTCTATTTAACTATCGAATGCCCTGAATGAAGCTATTGACTGAAATAAGAATCTACAGCGTACAATCGGACGTAATTGCCATTTGCATCTAAGCGCCCAGTTGGCGAAGCCACTTTCAATCAAAATCGCGGATAATCTGTCGAATCCAATAATGCGATTTATGCGGCGTCGAATTGCCGGCTGTTCCTGTAATTTATGAGGCTTCAGTATGAGAGGCGCGTGTAAATATCGGGAATCTGTGTACGCCAAGATCGATCCGTGACGGGGAACACGGATACGTGTCTCTCGCGATATTATGATTAATAACGTCGAGTGGGCCGATAATCGAAGACTGTTGGCTCAACAAGTTTTCTACGTGCGAAAATGCCACTACGGAAAGAACTGCACTCGGACGCATAAACAAAAAAAAATGGCTATGCGATATTGAACCAGAAATTTCCGGCCAGACCGCGAATAAGCGGAACATCCAGTTATTTTAAACGCTCGATTTTCAAGTAGCCGGATGTTTGCTTATGCCAGGAACGTGGATGCAGGAGGTGGCCGTGCGTTTCATCAAAAATAACGGAATCGAACCGGAATAACAAACGATTCATAATTGCCAATTTCATAGTGTACTGGTTCCGTTTCTTTGTTGTCTTTTACCGTCAAAATATTAAATTCAGTCAGTGATCAAATATTTATTCCGACCGTTTATATCGACGACCGCTGCTAAACATTTCCTGGAGTTGTCCGACTATTGAATATATGCAAATAAAACGATTGTTCGCGCCAAAGTTATTGCACGATGCCGAGGACGCTCTACTCTGTTGCCTTGTAACGACGCGGTAGTGTAAAGGTGAGCTTACGAGTCGCGGACGACATATCGGGCGTTAATGTCGAATCCCGCGTACCATTTAGCGTAATTCCCAAAGTAATTGGATCCTAATTAGCCGCGAAAGAGCTTGTAAACAGGTAGCTAACGTCTTATACGCTTTGGACTCGGGCGTATTTTGCGACGAGATTTATGACCGAAATTTACAGCTTATTAATTGCGCAGCGAGTCGACGCTGCAATTAGCGTACGCCCGTGATAAGAGGTGCGCGCGTACTGGAGTCGCATGTATCAAAAACCACTCGTGTAACGTGGCGCGTAACGCATATATACAAGTCACACGGTCATGTAACCGATACCACGTGTATTATGTGCCGTATGGATCGAATGAATATGGATCGAGATGATTCTTTTGAGTCGTGTCGGGCGATGCATTATGTAGAGAAGCGAGGAGAGAAGTGGAATTCAAGGTTTGCATTATCGATCGATATAAATCTAGCAGCGATATAAGTACCAGTATCAAGAAAGGATGCAGCAAACTATGAATAGATAAGCGAATATTTTATCCTACTATTAATCAAGTCGACATAGTGTGGAAATAAGCGTCTGGCGAGCTGATCGTTGCGGAAATGTTTGATACGATGTCTCGTGTGTGGTGTGTCGGCTGTCGGAATGATTGAATACAGGAATAAGTGTGCTACTACGTTACTATAGTCAATTTACCATCATCATCATCATCATCATCATCATCATCATCATCATCATCAGCACAGCCACGCACTCTCACAGTTTTCTTTTCACGAACACGTCAGTGGATTTGGAGATTTAAATTAGCGATATGGTACTATAGGCCTTAATGTAAATACAGTCATCTTGTGCACATAGATATCTATCTATATGTAAATATATAAGTATAATGTATAATACTCGCCCACACATCGGCGAGAGTCTTTAAGCCCGGAAGAATTTAGAGGAGAGTCTTTTAAGTGTTCGCAGCAGTAGTATAGCTCCTGCAGCTTTTCATTTTTAGTCGACGATGCGCACTGCAGATTTTTAGAATTAGTCCTCATGCATTTATCGTCAGACTTTTTAAAGGCTCTTTTAGAAAGATAAGTAAGGAAATGATGATCAGTGGACGAATTGGAATGAACGAGCAATGACTGGGAGAACGATGAATGAATGATTAGGATTAAGAGATCTGGCAGCTAATAGTTGTTTAAATCATTGTTTGGTGAATGCGGTAGGTTTTTTAATCGAGGAAGGTTTCAAGGGGAGAGGATGGGAAAAAACTGAAGCGGTAAATGGGAGGAGGGATAAGACGAAGCGCGGAATAAAGAGCGATAACGGGACGGAGATAATAAAAGAGGCCAGAGCCGGAGGGCGTCGCGAGTGGCATAGAACGCAAACGTGGTTCATAATTAAGTGGGAACCATTCCGCGAACTTGTAATCGGATTTGGCGAGGGATCGACGAGCTGCACGGATTCCCAGCCCGGCTATTATCCGGAGCCGAATTCCCGAGCGGAAACTATGCACACCTGGCCCCCCACCTCGCCAAGAAAGGCGAAAATTCTGGCGGCGTAGCCGTCGACGTCCAAATGTAATTTTACGATCGGGGGGAGCGCGACTTGTTTTCGCCGATAGGAATTGAATCGACGAAATGCTCGCCCAGGAATTACTACTCGGGGACATCGCTGGGCTGTGCGAATGTGTGTCGGGGGGCGATTGTGCGATCGATTCGGTTAACGAATAATAATGCTGGCCATCCCGTTCAGCCACGTTACCGTCAATCTCGCGGTGAAATTCGACGCCCGCTGGTGATGCACCCACGTCGCGTGTTACGGCGACTAGTACATGACGGGCGTTGCAGCGCGGCGATTTATGATCGCAAAAGTGAAAAATCCTGTCGTCGATTGAAAACGAAAAATCGATTTCGTCTGGTTTTCCCACTTTGGTTGGGATAAATGCGTTATTCGTATAAAGCGTCATGACGTCAGTATCGATGATGGGGATTATATATATATATCACTCCATATCATGTTAAAATAGTAGATGCTTGTTTGATGCATGTTACGAGAGTATTGCCAAAGCCTCGAGGGATCATTTGGAATTCGCGATGGCAATCGGCATCATTGTTTTCAATCAAATGGAAAACTGAAAGGTTAGTGTAAATGGACTCCCCTAAAGGGATCGTTGAAGATAAATGATATGAAATGCAAATGTGGAGTTTGGTTCATCGCGAATTGTTTCCCGCGTCAGTTTCTTGACTATTCCTTGAATATTGGTGATGGCTGGTCATCCTCTGATCTAATTTGCAATGATTAAAAATGGTCTTTATCGGAAGGTTTGCATGTAATGCGAATATGAAGTTTGGGTCATTGTGGATTGGTCAAGATGCTTCCGATTTTCGGAGAACGACAATAATGTCTCGTGTGCTCGAGTTCCCTATGCCAATGAAGTACTACTCGGAGGAGGAGGAGAGCCCGGATGATGAACTGTTGTCCCCGTCACCTTTCCCGAGTTTCGCGACAAATTTCACAATGCAAAGTTAACGCGTGCGGTCAGTATTCTCGTTGCTTTAGCGAATTTGGGACGTCGCAAATGAAGCGAGCACCGCGTCGACGTGAACATGGCAAAGTTCCAACACGCGTCTGTTACTCATGACTTGTAAATTCATCCGGACGTACCGAGTACTTGCCATCGGTGTTAATGGTGCGTGGTGAGCCGTGCAGAGCTGCGAACTTGAAACTTCGGATACGCTACGCGACGGAGACGAGCCTCGAGTGGGAGATCATTTTACGTGTTCGTGAAGTGCCTGCGAGATGTAAACGTGAGGTTACGCCTGACTGTGGCGTGCTCGATGTAACTACTTAGTTCGGGGGCTTAGACGAAGCGACTCCGCGCTTATCGCACCGACATTACGGCGGTTATCGGACTGAGAGAAGGGTGACAGGATAGTTGGGAGTTGACGAGGAGATGAACACGGAGACAAGGAAATGACGCAGGCAAAAATACCTGATAGTCGAGAGTCTTAGAAACGGGAGGAAAGGAATGATGACGATGACAGGATGAATAAAAAATTCAGAGGTGATCTTAGATCTTGCACGTTATTTTTCGAATACTTAAATCTATCGTTATCGGTAATTTACATACCTTTGTTTAGTTTAGCAATTTTATTCTTGCATGCTAAATTAATTTTTTTGTTTTCAAAATAACGAAATTTACACTACTGACATGATCCAAAACTTGGATCGTTCCAATCAAGAAAATGACGGTATTTGGTCTATTATAATAGCTACATTTTGTGACATTATCTTATACTATTCAATGTTTCCTTTTTTTTTTTGAAAGGAAATAGACTTTAGTTCAACAGAGATAGATATACAATACTCTCTACAAAAGAAAAAATAAATAAATATATGCAATTTGCAAGGAAGATAAGTACGATGATGTTTAATAATGAAACGAACGATAGGTGTGTGATGTCACCAGGAGCTCGGTATAGGAGTTTACTAAATAGTAAAGATAAAATGAAAGCTCGACGAAAAGGAAGGAACCAAATAAAATGGTAATGAGCAAAATAGCGCATAAATTCGATTTGCCGCGGGCATCGCGTTAATTTTTCCACTATTATTTTCTCAACTTGATTTCGCGGAAATTCAAATTTTTTATGGCATTATAATTCAAACGGTAAATTGAATAAATTATAGTTAAAGCCCGACCTCCTCTACCGAAAAAATGAATTACGGATAATCGATATTCGAATTTAGTGAGATGTGCATCGGTGAGTACCTTGATAACGAATGCAGCACCGTGATCGTTAAACTGTAATTAAAAGTTGCATCTAACTAAAATGCACGATACGGCAAGTTACAACTCGTAAGAATATCCGCGACACAAACCAATGTTGAATTATCTCCACTTTTAAAATGAACTGCTGTAAATTCGACGATCGAATTTAACTTTGCGATCGAGCAAAATTATCGCGTGCCCTTAGATCGTTGATTATTAACAAGTGAGAAAACTGGTGGAAGTTTTCACGAATTGAAATAGACGACGGTACGATATAGATATAGCTGAAAGTTAATAACCAAAAATGAAAGGAAAAAATGAATGGTACGAAGTTTGGCGAAAAAGTAAAAGTAAAGTAGAGGAAGGGCTCGGGCGATGATTGTGTGTTTAATGAATTAAAGAGATTTAGTGAATTTGAGATGAGGAGGATTGGTACCTATAAGCGGCACCGCTTCTGACGTTCGCGTCAACACGTGGGCCACCAGCAGCGAAAACACCGTCTGAGACAACAGGATCGTCACACCTGCAACATCACACACACGCACACCTCTTACCGTATGCTTGATACTGATTAATTTATTTCTAAATTCGATCGTAACGCCTGGAATTTCGTACATCAGTGTTTAGGCCGTTCGACCAGAATCCATAATCCATTCTTGCCTAAACGATTTACGCCATTTTTCTTCTACTTAAATTGATTTCATGTCCAATTAACGCGTTGTTTTCCGACAATGGATATTGTACGCGCGAGACCTAATGAACTTTGACGATTGAAAATAAACTTTCATCGGATCGTCCAAATGGTTTTGTGAAATGATTGCGATTGCGGGAGATATTCGCGGCGCGATACCTTTTTCAGATGCGCGAAATAAAGATACCGCGGAAGATAGTCCCGTGTGAAGGGTAATGGAAGAGAAGATAGAGTGCGCAGTGGGAATTCTGGCCCGGACATTTATGGTTGATTTTATGAGAGTTTTGCGGATTTCAACGTAACGACAATGCCGCAGCCAGGGATACGCCGACGTGAAAGACCGCAACGTGATAGATACGGAAAATCGCGAGAATTTCACGTACAACGTCAGTAAAACAGAACTAAAATATTCAGCGAAGCCGAAAAGTGAGAAAGAAACATTTTACTGGATGGCAAGACGCCGTGAAAGCTGATGGAAAAGGGGAAGGTAACGTACAGTTCTTTTTTTTTGTGACAGATAGGAATCTTGCACGGTAAGAGGTGGCAGGATTTTGAAAAGCAAAAATCCCCTAAAAACCATAGGTTACCAAGTGGATGAAGTGAGGAGATATATGTCCAATGAAAGTTTGGTCATTTTCCTCTTGTCACGCCTAACATGGCCACAACTGGAAAATTAACACAGATAGAGTACAACCTGTCACTAGTGGAGCCGTTGGTAGAAGAAGGACAGGACCTTTTACCTCCTCTAAAGACAGAGTGGGGATAAGAGAGGTATAGTAGCTGATTCTTTACAAGTCGTAGGTTTCAGTATCCACTGCGGTGTAAGACATCCACTACTCCTGGGAACACTAGTGAGAGGTTATGCTGTATTTATCCTTCAATGAGTTGGGGGGATACATTTTGAATGCGAGTCTGATGCTTTTGGTTTATGCGACTGATTCGGACGCTGACTTGGAGTACGTTGCGAAAACAGAAATGTCCGAACGCGGTGGATCGGACGAATTGCGGGAATCAGCTGTCCATCAAGAGAAGAACGCGATGCCTATCCGCAACGTCCGATTGCTTTTAAATGGAACTTTATCAGGCATGACCCATATCCGGTTCGCGATTCTATTCTATTAGCGCGATAAAGTCTGTTATTTCGGATCAAAGAACCCTACAGTCCATTCTGGCTGGTCTTCGTGTAATAACTCTTTCTTTCGCTTCTACTATACCCGCTCGCCTCGTCTCTTCTCGCCTTTCCTTCTCTCTCCCTCCGTAGTACTTCTCTCTTTTTCGCTCTCCCACTCTTTCTTTCAATGTTGCGCACACACGCACATGCAAACGCGCGCATTCTCTCTTTTTCCAAAATTTCGTCTCTCTCCAATATTCTGTGAATGAAATTATAAATCCAAATCTCACCGGATTCTGGTTTCTGAACGCGCAATCGACTTAGAGGTAACGTGGTAAAAAGTAGTCTTCCATTAATTGTATTTTTCTCTTGTTGATATATGGCAATGTAGAACGCACTTCAAATCGACATTTTGAGCTACACCATGAAATACTATGGGACTCGTGGTAAGAAAACCCGTTGATAAGAGCTGGAAGAAAAAAGTGATAGAAAGGAAGAA
This sequence comes from Trichopria nigra, assembly GCA_030522945.1. Lineage (NCBI taxonomy): Eukaryota > Metazoa > Arthropoda > Insecta > Hymenoptera > Diapriidae > Trichopria > Trichopria nigra. Next base: position 77,369 of record JAPYZR010000017.1, on the reverse strand, counting down.
GTCATGTGAATCGTTGATGATATCTTTTAACTGGTCAAGTCCACTGTTTTTTGAATAAAAAAGAGAGAAAAAAACTTTATCCCACTTTCCTTTCTGTCATTTCACTTGAAGAGTACGTCACGGAAAAAAAAGTCGATTTTCGTAACATTCAACAGGTTCGCCAAAAATTGAAAGATCACGGAAGGTGCAGTATCCAGATGGCGAAATGGCAAACGGTGGAATGGGCGAGGTAATCTGTCCCATCAGCCAAAAGTAATCTACGTTTCCGGAGTTTAGCGGCGCACGAATGTATACCTCGTCGTGGAAATAACGTAAGCGCTATTTTACGACGGGGCAGGAAAATGCCGGCTGTCGAGTGAAAGCGTAACATTTCCACCGGACCTTATCGATCCAAACATTCGTGAGCGCATTTATTCCAATCCGTCCTTCCTTTTACGCCCTGGCGTGATTCGCTTCTTCGGGAGAATTTTGAATGATGCTCACCGATATTGAAACTCGTATTAAAGCGAACCCTACTGCTACGCAATGGGAACGCCCACGATAATCTATGGGAAGCGCGCTCTACTGGCAAATAACTGATTTGATAAATTGTGGATTCGTAACGACGTTTGCATTGCGCCGGGCGTTCCGCTCCAGACTGGAGTCATGCAGCCGAATGCCGTTATCCCAATCCGCCACCTTTCTACATCCCGCCCGTGTTTGATTTCGAAAACGCCCAATCAAAATCGATTCACCTCGACAATTCGATTCGAGTTCACAAATATCCGCCCTGGTTGTCATTACGTGCGGCACCAAGTCCGCGCTACCGCGTATGCCGAAAAAATGTCGAGCCCTCTGTTTACATTTCCGGCATTGCCGCCGAACGGGGCATGTGCGGGAAAAACAATGAAAACAACAGGAGATACTCCCAATTTCGAGTTTTACGAGGTATCCCAGCTAACTCGCGGCATATGGATTACACGGTAAACGCGTGGAATTCGAATGCGCGTATCCAGGCATCGCTAGACTGATTCCCTCGTTATTGGTCACCGAATGATTTTTATAAGCTGCTTGTAAACCCGATGTGCGCATTTTCCAAATGTGTCGACCTACAACCGGCAGCTTAAAACCTTAAAATTTAGATTATATTCGTTAACGCGCCGACTGATTTACATATATCTGCAATTGTGATTAAACACCGCTATTTATGACATATACAATATCGGACTATTTTGATTTTAAAAATCCCATTTAGCTCGATTTGAAATTGTACGTTTTAAACTTCGCCATGAAAGTAAACAACGGTAATGATATATCTCTTATCGTCGGTGGGCCAAGGAACGTCATCGATTATCACTTACCAAATCTGGTCGTCTTATCGAAATGTTCACTGCGCAACAAAAAGAATTAAAAGAAGAAAAAAAACAAAAACTGATAAAGTAAATTACCTAACGATCATACACGAGTAAACGATTGAATTCAGTCCATAAGCCACGTTTCAACTTCCAGTTGGTAAATTGCTTCTTCGCAAGCTGTGTGTCTGGTTGAAGAACTTCTGTACATTATTAGATATAAAAGACAACGTTCACAACAATAAGAAAATGATAAAATTTACTGGGTGAAATCTGAGCAAAAAAAAAAACAGGATATCAAAACTCGACCAACAACGACACAAAAAATGCTTATATTTTAAAATAGCTCAATCATCGTAAAAAAAAAATAATAATGCTTTTTATCATTACGAGTACGACAAACACACGCGACTCAGTTGGGAAACGAGAGAGCAAAGCGAGTGGAAGTGACACTGAGCTAGTAGTATATAAATATGTATAACGATGTACACACACACACACACACACACACACACACACACACACACTCCACACGGAATACGTATATATGTATAACACATGATTCAACAATGTAAGCCCACCTCGGCCTGAGCCGGCGAGGACCGGCGATGCGTTTTGTGTAAACATATGCTTAACGCGAGCAATATTCGTTGAGAAACATCCCCTACAAAGAGACACACGAACGCCAACACCACTGTAAATCACAATCAAACAAATGTAACGCGCAACATCCTTTATAAATAACGTAGATGCAGCTGATACAGGCAATGCCCAAAGTATACACGCAGGCACACTTTCAGCGAGAACTTAAATCATTGCAGTAGTCAGCTTGCATAGGTGAAGAAGAAGAAGAAGAAATGACAGATGACGAAATAAAAAAAGAAAAAGAAAAACAGATAATATAGAGATTTCAACAGATCGATAAGAGTTTCAACTGAGCGTTTTGGAAAACTGACGTCGCACATTCTTCTTACATACAGATTTGGTTTCTTGCCGATGTCAGCACTGTGACGTACATACAACAAAAAGAACATAGCATAACAGAGAAGCACCGTCAAAACACCACACATCATTGTCACTGTGCTCGAAAGATGAAAGGTGCACGAGTTCATTCAATAGACGACAAAAAGATTTGTATAAGAAGTACCATCGATTGCAGAATTGGTATCGATAAAAAAAAAAAGAGCGGATGAAGGTATCGGTTCGTGTCTGTACGTGTAGTGATGCTGTGAATGTAAGGGTGTGACGTGTTCCAATGAGATGAATCGTTTGTAACGCGGCGGAAGACTGAAAATAATGACAAAACAAACGTTTTTTTAGACGCAGAAGCTTATCGATTCACCATTCCGGCAAAAGTATGAAATCTCCGCCAATCGTCAGGGTTTCCCATCGAGTGGTGCACCGTAAAGCTTTGATAACGTTATCTTCCATGGAAGAGTCTGTTTCGTTGGGAATTTTCTCATCTCTTTCCAATCTTCGTACTTACCCCAAGAACTGATTGCAATGACGGTTTGTCGCAATCTGAACTCGTGTTGCAAAGGCATCAACGAAACAAAAAATACGCGTAAATGGAAGACTGACTGGAAGTTTTAAAGTAAATTGTTACTTAACGCGGTTATTTCCTTTGTACTTGTCTCTCTCTTTCTCTTCCACTTCCGCCTTCGTTTACCGAACATGCCCCGTCTCCTATTGCGATGTTTTGTTCCTACAGCTCTTTCTCCCGCTGGAGAATATTAGCCTCACAATGTCGTACCTCGGCATATCATTTTCCCGGGTCGGTGTTCGTCAGAAGTGTCCTTTTGTCGAAAAGCACGGCGCGGGAAAAACGGCAGAGCTTTCTGAAGAAAACAAGGTACAATGAGGTGCTCGTTTCTAGCCTCGTCTGTGCAACGGTGTGAAAGTTTCTTTCGCTCGAGTATTGGTCGATGAAACGCGAAATAAAGTATCTATCATTTGATGTCACAAAACGATTAGGAGGGGATGAATATTTTTTCGAAACTCTCGTTGGGCAACATCGATTGAAAAATCCACTTTGTGATGGTAATGTTGTGAACCAAGTTGAAGATGCTCTAATATCCCCTTCGATTTCGGGGCATGTCTGTATATGACGCCTTATCACTGGCGTTCTTGAATAAGCAACATAACGCGTTGAGGTGGGTCGAGCATTCAGGGATCGTGCATTGTTCGCACCAACATAATTCACCTTTTAGTCCCGGGCGTCCTTGCAATGGCATTACCTATCGCGCACCATTCTGCTGCCCTTACTATCGACATAATGGGCACACGAGTGGGAAAATTAATTAGATTCTCGACGGTCAATCGTTAGAAACTGTAATGTTGTTTTGGAACCGACATTTCCCGACAACTTTTGCCAAAAATCAATAAAGTTGCTCGAAAATTTGAAATCGACCGACGCGCGTAGTGAATTACGTACACTCGTTGAAAAGAACGCAATCATCTTGTCATACTCGAGAACCAGAGCTAATTAAAAGCTTAATTAACAATTTTCCCGAATAAATGATATGGCGGAATTCTCGACATTTTACGGCAATGACAAAAATCTTTGCTCCCTGACTGCTCGCGAACACCAGTTTCGAATGGCCGACAAGATGATTTTCAATTCTCTTCGCGGGATAATGAATTCATTAATTGTACAACTATTCCGCGTAATGCCCTAAAGAACTTTAAGTATTCGCTTACTTTTAATCGTGAAGTTTATTAAACTTCAGTCCACTTTCCATCGCATTTCTCATTTTTATAAATTTGCAAAACTATAAAGCGCCGAATTAGAATCTGACGTGGTAAAAGAAATGAAATTTATCAGAGAGTAATCTTTCAATAAACATTTTTTAAAGATGTCATCGATCACTGTTAAAGGTAAACGTTTTTGGTGTTTCCTTTCTCTAGCATTTCCCGGGCCGAAAAATGATTGTCGCCTCATGCGTCATCCGGAATGTCGTACCCTATAACGTATCGGCAGATAGGATGTATCGTTAGGAGACAATGGCAACTGCGTGAAAGACGCCGCCGCACTGGTGGAATAAGCGCGCGTCAAGCAATGTCGAGTTGACATTGCAGTTACAAGCGAGCGGAAAGAATTACGCGAATGAAACCGAGTTTGCAATGCTTTCTGCCAGCAACACAATCGCATTCAGCGCCGAGTCGTTGGCAAAAAGAACATTGGCACAGAGTGATGACGTCGCACTTACCTAATTTTCCCACACTCGTGCTTCCACCGACAATAGAGGGTCCCCGTTGAAAAAGTCCAACGGAATTCCGCAAGAATCCACTTGGAATTCAAACGCCGCGCCGTATTCTACCGACTAATTTCCGCGTTCGATTGTCTAATTTAAAAAATATCGTTTTTCTGTTTTTGTTTATATTTTGTATATTTGTTGTTTCTTAGGTGGTCACGGTCAGGTGGTAGGTTAATACTTAAGTATACGCAGTAGTGAGGTGGTTGAGAAGAGATTTCGCAGAATCGGAAAGACAATAGAAAAATGTAAAGACATACTTGACAATAAAATACAACAAATTATAATATAAATAAAGCGGCATAAAAGTAGCACAGGCCATCGATCGCATGGTCTATAATACCATCGTTACGTATAGCGTAATGCTGATATATTTTTATCTAATGTCTCGGCTATTTTATACCGCCGCATCGAGATTTGATATTGACCATACCCACGGTAAAAGTGCGTCACATAAAATCACATCACATATAATCGGCAATGAAGCAACAGTAAAGCGAAGGCATTTAGATATGTTCCGCAACAGTGACTTTATAATATAGTGCCGTACTGCGGTGTTATCACTACAGTATCGATATTGAAAAAGCGACAGAAAGAATTGAATGTTTCGTTAATCGAGTCCTCGAATCGCCTGGCGGCCATGGCCTCCCACCCGGGTTCCGCGCGGTTTTCAGATTCCGTTATTCCCCCGTCCACCCATCCCCTTCCGGGGGTTTTTATAAATTACCTCCCCCCCCCCCCCCCATCCCTCTTGTACGATATTGTAATGATATTGGCGAGGAATTCTGTCCCTCGTATGCAGGGGCTGCAATCTCGTAAGGAAATTTCGAGGGTAGCGCAGGGCGATCCATCAATCCACTGGCACGAGTGATTCGATGATACGACGCTTAACGAATTCCACTGCTGTTACTCGATATGGGTAAACAGTGTTTTTGCCGCACGACGTGGCGTCTATTCGTGTTCTGTTCCTTTTTTATCTGCATTGATGGATTTTCGAGGTTGAGGTTGACTTTACACGCGAGAAATACGATGGGTATATTGCCTTATTTTTGATTATCATTTTTTAAGTGAGAAGAATTGAATCCAGCAATCGAGAAAAGTAATTGGCAATTGCACGTAAAGGATCTTTGATACAGAATGTCGACTTTTCGTGCCTCCTATAGAACATCCATGGCGTTAATTTACATTTAAATCACCTAAACTTCCGGGTGGCTACACGTACAGTGATTGTGTAAATGGCAATCTGCTCTGTCGAGGAAAGCCAAATTTTATTTGCACTCGCCTTTCCTTTATTATTTACGCGATGCGAAGCGAGTGCGCGACATGGAAAACACGACGCAACGTGCGTAAATCTGAGTTTGCGGACCTGGCAGGAGTATTTATCCGGCTTCTCGACATTCTGTACACGCTGCTCCGAGTTGTTGTGCATTGCTTTTCACTACTTTATCGGATGCCAGTATTTCGAGCACAAAGATGTATAAATCTCGAGTATGAGTACCGCGGGTATTTGGTAACGGTTTACCCGAAAATCTTTGTCCTTTGAATATTTTAAGGAAATGCCTAAACAGTTTAGCGGTCCTAAGTTAGGTATAGCGGCACTGGAACGGAATTCTACGCGGTGTTGTTATCTGTCGAGGAATGACATAGTCGACAGGCGAAAAACCGTCGTACTTTTAGTGGAAAATCGCCGGTACTCTTTTCTCGAACGTAAGTGGAAATGATTCGTCTGGGAGCAGACGAGGCAATTGGGGTACGCGTCTGGCATTTATCTGCACCGGCGATCACCTTCCGGGTCGGTCGAACGTGAATGCTGGCTGGAAATTCGCAACTGACCTTTAACTTCTTCACTAAATAGACACGTACGAAAAATGATTGTACTCCATGTGCTTGTACTTGCCAGAAAAGAAAATGGCCCGACGCCAAGCAATTAACGCTCGCGAAACGAGAAAGTGTATTTAGAAGCAGGAAGAAAGAAAACGTAGAAACATCATTCGACGGGAAGCTCTGCACGGAACGTCCCATGAAAAATAAGCGTGCTCGCATCATTCGAACAAAACTCATTCGACCCAAAAAACTGACAAATTCCAACTTTCTTTCACCATTTTGTAGCGTCCTCGCATTTACATATCTTTCAAACGTTTCGGACAATCGACTCTTCGGAAGTGCACTGGCTGATTATGCATCGTTAAATGATAATGAATTCTTTATTATCCTTGAAACAACGACTTTGGAATACGTAGTCGTTTCTTCGAAAGGACCTTCGAAAGTCTACATCGAAGTAACGTTAGGATCTCGATACGTAGCTACGAGTGCAACTTCCTCCGATGCGATCGTTAGTATGCGTTGTACAAATTTCTCCACCCCTCCCCCATACCCTAAGGAAACGATATGAATAGCAACGATCGTATAAGGGAGAAACTGCAACTCAAACAAATACATCGAAAGCACGCTGCTTGCTAAATATTTGTTGTATATTTAATCAAATCAATCAAACGCGCTTTTGCGAAAGGTCTGTCGCCCCACGAAAAATAGTATCGGAAACCTATCAGAACGCTGGCCTATCACTTTTGCATCCTCGTCAGCGCATTTTGCAATTTTTCAAAAGTCTATTGTTTTGCGCGTGCTTCATTCCTTTCAGGTAGTTTCGTTGCACGGTTTAATACTGTTCTGGTTTCGTTTCAAAAAAATAACCCATTCTTTCGATTGTATGGAATTTTTGGGATCACTGAATTCCAATTCGCATTCAGGGACTCGAAAACTTCCTGCTAATCGGATGTACGGCTTTTCACGAGCATTATGAGTAATGTGCAATCGACATCGTATGGGCAGTCAAGTCAACATGTGTCCACTTCGGTGAGCTATTATTATAATTTATAGCGGCAGTTGCAGCGGTTCGAGGCTCGTACAATTCGACTAATTACAGACGTTACTACGAGTATATAGTGTTACATGTTAATACGAGTTTATTGGAGTACACTCAACGGAGTCAGCCCATTGCACTTACCACGTGACACTCGAAAAATGGAAGCGGTACATGCTTGTAGGAAATTAGGGTCTATCGAAAGCTATCGATATTAAACGGCAACAATACTACATTTGATTTAAAGAGTAAAATTTCGTTATTTAGTGGATGAGTAACGCGTTTACGTTAAAACGTCTCCCTTTTACGATGGTCGTTTCGTTTCTCCACTGGATTTTCTCTGGATACGGGGACACTGCGTTTCACTCGTAAATACTTCATTTCCGGATTATCGTATTACCGGCAGAATACACGTCAGTGAGATTAACAAGAAAGCACTTCTTTTCAAAGATATTTTCACGAAAATATATTGTATAATATATAAACGGTCCAAGGTTTGAATTTACTTCGATGTACTTGCTAAATTAGACAAATGTCGAACGGAAGGACGAAGTAAATTACAAGTAGTCCACTTGTCACCGCAAATCAGCGTCGACCTAAATTACTTTATGCAGAAATGGTTAAGACGTTGAAGGTCAACTTACCACCAATGACTCGATTCGATTAAAAGGAAATAATACATTTCAAAGACAAAAACATCACGAAGTTATTGATTCGAGTTGATCGAGTTGTGACTTTTTGAATCGAAGAATAAGCTTTCTCGTTGAGATTAGAGTTTTATTTTTCGTTGAAATTACGAGTTTCTACGTTGCGATTGATCTCTAGTTTGCTTTATTTGTCTAATCCGTGTCGAGTGAAACGCAGGGTCGTAAAGGCAAGAGAATCGTACGGCTCTTACGGTCGAAGCAAGGAAAAGTAAACGTACGGGACCAACGTAATTTGATGTTTACATTCGGTATAGGCAGTAGACGTAAAATCGATGTTCGATAAAAACTCACTGCATTAGAAAGAAATCAAGCAAGTACTGCAGTGCATCCTCTCAGTCTGATATCAAAATACTTTTCCGTGCTGTCGACACTTGTATTAAAAAAGAAAAAAGATTGTACTTAGAAAACAAAAACAAAGGAACAAAACGAATGATCATCACTAAATCCAAGACAAAGTACATAGTTCCTGATTATAGACAGTTGCATATCGATCGTTCAAATACTAAGAGAAAAAAGAAGTTCTGTTGTACCTAACAAGGGTATTGCGTCGGAGACCTGGGGCAGGGTCTCGGCAACGAGATTCAGGAACACAGTCAGCGATAGCAAGATGGTCACTCCTGAAACAGTCGTTTACCACCGTTCTCATTTTCTCGTCTTTACCTCCGGCCCATTACATGAGAAAATGCATTACATTTCCTGTTGTCAAGAAAAAGAAACAATGAAAATATCGATTCGCTTATCTTGCCGAACGCCGTTCGCGTCATTTACGTTACCTCGATTCTTTAGCACCCGATACGCCACGAGAATCAGACCTTTCTCGTTAGTTCACTCGAGGAACCGACAAGTAATCGCTTTTTGTCGAGCGTACATTTTTGTTCAACCAACAAATAGATTTAGCGTACCAGTTGAAAATTGGGTAAAAATAACGTCACTTAATTGACGCGTAACCTTAATTCTCCTCCTCATTTTCGAAACTTGCTAATGCAGCATCCGTGCGCAATAAGTTGCGACCGCTTGAGTAATTGAAGCTGCAATAATTAAACAAAGTTTCATCTTGCGTCATGTACTCGCGACGTAGCGGTAACTATGCCATTTTGCGGATTCTCCCGAGAAATGTCGTCGTCCTTGAGCCATTCGTCTTGAAAACGTCAACGAAACGCTGGAAAGTTTTCCAACAATAACGGCGATGCTCTGTTTGAATATCAGCGGCATTTTGACGAAGCTCCCGACAGAATATCGGCAATGCTTTCAATATCATCGACTCGGTGTACCCATTGAATGCCTCGCTCTCGAGGGGCTGCACGGAGAAAATCAATTATAAACGTTCTCTCTAATCGCGTTGATATTGTTGTATAGGGATAGTCGCGTAAACGTCGTCGAAGGCTTCCGTCCCCTCGTCGTCGGGCAGACATTCCCGGCAATTGATACTTTAAGCGCGAGCATGACCATTGGAAGAAATTTGAAAATGTTTAAAATTTACGCCGTCTGCGAATAATGGTCGCGTGATTTTCTTCCTTTCGACCCAAAATATCGTTTCGCGGAAAGTCCGAGGGAAAAGCTTTAATCTAATGGCCGAAACGTGAGGCGGAATCCGAGCGGAGACATTCCGGAAGGCGGTCGCATTTTTTCCCTTTAAAGTTCTTTTCGCCCTCGCTACGATTTTGCTTTCTTCCGCGAGTCTTCCGAGATTTTTCCATTAATTCAATTACGACTCCTCGAGTGACCCGAACGATCAAGGTATGATTCTTCCCGGGACCTGCGCCCAACTTACCTGTAATCCGCGCTATAAGAAATGATCGTTCGACTTGATTTGCGACTTTTCGTTTCGTTCGTGTCATCATCACATTAAAAAAACCGGAAATAAGATGGATTGAAATACGGTACATGGAAAATGGTAAGCATACACGTAACAATTATTAATGAACATGATGTAATTATAGTAATGTCGAATGACCATTTGAGGCCTTCGATTCCTTCATGTCCAACGGCATACTCGGTGCGAGAGGAACGATAATTGCAACGTTTCGTCATAACGATTTGGGATGAATGTTCGCACTCGCAGCTCGAGCGTGCAAGTGGTTTGAGACTTTCGTTTCCCCTTTTAACGCGAGTTCCTCTAGAGTGAGACGACGCTACTGATAGCGAGTTGGAGCAATAGCATCGGGTATCGGAACTTGAAAACTCACAATGGACCGGCAATTCCAGATTGGCACACCCCGTGTCTCTGCCAAATAGTTTGGCTTAGCGCGATTGTCAATGCCTGGTTAGTGTGCGGGACATACATCACGTTCGCGTGCGCTGCGTCTGCCCAGCCACGAGGGACGACTCAACAGGCGTGGGATGGTCATTAACTTGTTGTCAGAAATCCGGTCGTTCGAAAGTTTATTATGGAGCATGTGCGCATTTAGCCGAGTACTTGAAATGCCGTTGACGGGACCCGCTTTATTAAAAGAACGTTTCCCACATCTCGAATCATGATCCATCGAATGTTGTTCTTCTTTTATTAACTTGTAGGTTTTAGAAATAAAAATGCGCGACAAAAAAGATAAATCCATTCGTCTTGACCTTATGCCAGGAAAATGTCTAGAGATCATCCGCGTCCCAAAGACAATTGAAAGGAATTAGGATGGACATTCCTCGCACAACGTCGTCACGAATAGAGCAGGTACTTTATTAAAACAAAAACCCAAGTACTGCGAGAAAGTCATATTTATTTTTAATTGAGAAATGTGCTTTCGAATAGTTTGACGCGACTCGAGAAAAATTTGCTTCTAACACGCGTAATTAATTGAATGAAAACTTTTTAATAAAAATCCTTAGAAAGATACCTTAATACTAGGACGTTTTGGCGCGAAGCGAGATAGGATTTTCAAAGTACTATAATGAGTTCCCGACAAAAGGGGAGGTGGTATATCAGTTCGACGCGGATGTCGGAATCAGGCCTAACAATTGTTCGCGCACTACCGTGCGTCGTCACACTCCGTATAAGATTTCCGCGCCATATACGCCTCCTTGGAAACTTGTGTAATTTTACGCCCCTTATTTCAAAGACGAGCTGGGAGACCGCGGGTCCTGTAATCCAGTCAAAGTTTAACGCCGTTAGTTTGGATTTCGCTACAGCTGCGTCACTATGCGCGGTTCCCGGGAGACCGACTCGGGATTTTCGACGCGAAAATTGCCGCGGATCATGAGAGAACAACGTGGAGAGAGCGAGAAGGAAAAGTAGAAGACAATGGGAGGGGATATCACCGTATGGCCCCGTGAGATTTTCGTCTAATTTTTATAAACATCCGAAGCGAAAAATTAGCCGCTGAAAAAAACAAACGTCGGTGCAGGCTGGGACAAAAATCCAAAATGCATCGGACGATCGCGAAAAAAGCCCCGTCCCGCCCTGCCTCGTTTGTATCGCGTATAAGGTGGAACCAGTTCTTCGGAACGGAACGAAAATCAGTTCTCGGTCTGAATAATGAATTCGAAGGTATTCGTTTGGTCTTAGAAAATGAAGAGGTGGGTTCCCACAGGATTCACTAGGCAAATACAGTGCTTTATAATCGGATGACGATTGTATCTGACTGGGGATAAAGCTCTGCGTTCGGCAGCAATCCTGAAAACAATGCACACTTCATTAAGACCCCGACGAGCCTCGCACAATAGACAGGCCACCCTCAGTCGTTCCAATCTATTTTCCAGCGCTGATCTCAATTCCGCTCGATTGCTATCGATATATTGCGCACATGTGGTGGTCGCCGTAGCCATCCGGGACTGTCGCGTACGAAAGAAGGGGAAGTTAAATAAAAGAAAAGGAAAAGAGATGGAGAAAAAAAGCTCGATGAACGAACTTTCGTCGTATTGCGAACGATCCATTTTTGCCCACTTCGCGAACAACTCGACACAACCGGTACGACCCAATCGCGCGTCCTGCAGCAGCAATCCCGACAGCTGCAAAGAATCTCGATGAATAATGATTAGTTGGTATGCATTATCCACTCTACGATCGTCAGAATAACAATCGATGCTTTTGATGTACGATAATATAAGGTACGTACGATCCATGACATATTTCAGTGATGTACGAATAAATCGGAGTTGTCGTAAACACATTATTACCATTGCACGTACGGCGACGGCTTACTTCGTCATACCTCGAATATAATTTGTTAAGCCTAAAGCTTACGATATTGTATAAACTATGTTCAAAAATATTATTAGATAAAAGGATTCGAGAATGTAATCTGCCAACAACTTGGATTCGCTTGACACTTTTAAAGATTTAACAAATACTCGGAGAAAGGGTTTTGCCCGAGGAAACACCGTCCGCTCGTAAAGCGCGATACGAATTGGCAGTTTGCATTATCGATCAAATATTTTTACATAATACATGTTGTACAATACAAATTAAAAATAAAGTCAAAAGAAGACGATAGATGAATAAAAAATGGCAGTGGTACAATTGTAGAGCGATGTGAACCACTGCTTATTAACGAGATATTACTATGATTGGTGAGAAAGAGAAATGAAAAAAAAAATTTAAACTACGTGATGAATCTAAAAAGCAGCATTGCCGTCAGCAGGATATATAAAAAAACTTTTACATCCCTTTTAGCTTCTTTTATTTTAGATTGTTCAGTTTATCGTATTATATTTATCATGGGGTTTTCATTTAAATTGCCTCGGTGCTTTTCCTCTGTGTCTTTTATTCCGTTCACTCTGGACTTGCTTACACTTCGGAGCAATTACTGATTACCGTTATCCGAAGTGGAGAGAAGCCCGATCACGTACGTAAGCGATCGTTTCGCTGTCTTGTAAAATAAAAAGATGGTGAAAAAAGCCGGTTTCTCGAACAATTTATCCTCCGACGTACATTCGGAGGTCGTCATTGTTCCAAGAAAGCTCTTCTCTCGTACAAGAATTTTTAGTAAATGACGCGCTTTGTTCTAAACTATCATAAGGATCTAAAGGACAGGCACTCGAATTCCTACTGATGGGAACAATTTCGAAGATAAACGAGTACTGTCATTCGGGATAGCAGAGGCGTAGGGAGGCAAAAAAACAGATTCGGGCTCGATTTCACCCAGAGACAAGCGGATTATCACATGACAGACGCTGGGAAGCCGAGGAGACATGGACTCGGGGAAGAGAACGAAACGGGACGGCGAATTTTGGCCCGGTGACAAAATAACGAAATAATGACGGCAGTCATTTTGTTTGCCAACGCTTTACTGCACGCGTCGGGCGCCGGATGCAAATGGCCGACCCTTTATCCGATTAAGCAAATACTGTTGACTCCGTAATAAATTCCGTAAAACCCGTTAAAATGCGATCTCACGCGTTAGGGCAGCACCGGCAACAATTTGTCTTATGAACTGGGACAAATGGCCACTTTCGAGGGAAAGCTCGCAAGTCGAACAGATCTCGTGTAATTAACAGTTTAAGAGAATACAATCGCTGTTGTCCGACAAACGTAACCTCGAAAACAGCATTCGATCAGCAGCCAATAAAACATTCAAACGCTTTGGGAAATTTACAAGGTTGCTTTGCGAATTCGGTAGAATACCAACCGGATTAGTCCAACGTCAAAAATAATAGAAACGCCTGTAGGTATATATGTTTCGCAGCATCTGCCACTTTCCTGCGGTTTCGAGTGAGCCGAATCTGGTTTGGATGCCTCGAAAATGCAATTTCCGGCTTCCCGCTAGAGACGTACAAGAAAGGGTTTGAAACGGCTACGGGGGTGAGGGGTTGGATACAAAATCAGTCAAACGGATAGACAGGGGAGAGATTGAACTGTGAGATCGAGTGGGTGCGAGAAAGGGAAATAGAGCAAATGAATAGTACCTATTAAAGGGACAGCGTCCGAGGTTGTCGGCATACTTTCTGCCACGAGGTTCAGGAAGACTGTCAGCGACAGTAGGATGGTCACCCCTGCAGAGAATATACAATATTCCTCTATCACACTATAGTTAAATACATAACATTTCCTTCCAGCTGTGATTGTATTCATGTCGCAACGTGTGTATCGTATGATTGGAATGACTGAATGTATAATTGATCGAAGTAAGAAGGACATTTTACGCTCGTGTATTAGTGTCGATCGTCAAATAAGTCCGCTCCTTCTAAGAACACGCATCGGTCAGTAAACATATCACTTCAGTTACATAAATTTACTTGGATTGATTGCGGAGTTAAATGGGCATGGGAGCCACTTCATGAACTTGAATGGGAATTTCTAGAATGACGGAATGCAGGTCAAGGAGGAGAGATAAAAACCCAGGAAATGTAAAACTAAGGAGTAACTGCTTAGCGGAATAGACGAGAATGCCTAGAATATCTTATTTTTAAATAAAAATCTTCCGAAATATGACCGAAAAGGTAATAATTAGAGTTTGCATTCATAATTGCAATCAAAATGATTTAAGCAAATGACATTTCCACAAATCAGTACTTAGTCCGACAAAAAAGTTCATCACGTTCGTGCAGCAGATTTCAGCATTACAAATAGTTCCCAGCCAATACAACACGGGAGTATGCACGTTCGCCTGCCAGGAGGCAATCGTCGATATGCGGCACGAGATAATTAGGTTTCTAAGTTGATATAGAGCATCGGCCTCCCCATGCAAATGCGCGCGCATTTCCCACGTGTCTATACGCGAACGTTCGAATTAGCCAGAAATTTCCTTGAATAGATCGCCGGCAAGTGGCAATTTTATGCGAACCACTCACGATCGGCGTAATTTCCAATCGAGGAGGGATAGGCCTGCATTATTTCGTCAAGATTTCTGCCGAATAAGCGATCCGTAGAGTCGCGGAGTTCCCCGACAAACACACGTTCTCGTGGTATTATGAAACAAGAAGGCTTTTCAGGTTCTTTAAGATCTCGCGGAAAAACGACCTTGTGTGTGATATGACTTCGTAAAGTAGAGTCCATGTGAAGACTGATCGACCATTACCGCACATTTTTATAGCCAAAGCGCGAACGTCAACCAGACGTAATTTGTTCCCCTGGGGTGTACGACATTCGTATCGAAGTTTTATCGCGCTTTCGCGTGTGCGCTAGGATGGGCTGCTTCTTGCTGTCAAGATTTACGACAGTACGACACCCAGAGCTTTATGAATTTTCGAACTTTGAAAGCCTTCTTCTGTAGTATTTTCAATCGTAAATTCGGCATTTAATGATGTATCCTTGGTAAGTGATTTGCGAGCGAATTATTTACCACGGATATGAGATTAAATTATCTTTCCAAAACATCAACGTAAGAATAAAAGTCATCGCAAGAAGAGGGAAGCAATTAAATTTTGGACTATATAATGCTCTCCATCAGAAGTAACTGACTCGTGCGCAGTAATGGATATTCCTTACTAATTGGGCTATGCTCGAGAATGGCAATGGTCAATGAAAAAATGAACCAGGTGTTCAAATTGCACTCTTTGTCGGGATAGATAAGGTTCCATAGCGAGAACATCCGAGCACAATCTGCGTAACGGGTTTACTTTCCGTTTCGCTGTAAATCTGACCTTCCAGTACGGGCAATTTGAAAGGAAAAATTAAAAACCTCCATTTCTCGCGAAACCCAATCTCAAACAATGTGGATTTTCGCGAAAACCACGGATTTCCCCAGAAAATATGAGCGGCGTTATTACTTGAAACTCGAGTATTCATGGAATTGTCGTGCCTGGCCAATGTTGTAATATAATTAACTCGACTCCGCGACGACCGCATTCGGTCCGTCGTGTCGCTGGGGACTAGGTGCTGAATCTGGCGGTGGGCTAATTTGGTGCGTCGATAGTTTGCACTGGCTTTTCCCCTAAGCGCGCACGCATGCTAATCGTGGAGTCACGGGAGAAAGGTGCCCGTGTGCGAAGCTAGTGCACACGGGCCATCCCTTTGTCATGCTAATATCCAATCAGGCGCATGCCCAGTGCTGCTACTCACAGTCGGTGACGTTCACCTTGCGAGTTCACCTTGTCTCTAAACCCGTGCATTTCCTCTGTATTTATCCTTCTAATGAATTTCTCTATAGCGCTTTGCGCTCTCCTAACCTCCCCATGATATATTGCTCCTCACCTACTGACTTTGTGGAAATGTCACTCGCTAACGACCTGACGGGGAATGGATTTACTTAACTCGTTTAAAAAGTAAAACACATTTCCGAAATGAAAGTGCGAACAACTCTGTTATCGAGACTTTTGCGATCTGCTCGAGTGTTCTACAAAGGAATAGAATTATTACGTCGACACCGCGAGTTTTAAGTCATGAAAAAGTATCATTATTATATTCTAGATATATCCTTCTAATTCTTCTTGATAATTGGCAATCAGCTTAAAGAAGGAATGTCGACACAATGTTGTGTTTGGATGAACACTGGATTTGTATTGTATGGAGAGGGCAAAGCCGACAATTGTTGTGATAAGGCGTGGAGAGAGAAATGTTGCGAATTGTCTGACATGGCGGCGGCCCGAAGACTTCCGAAAGTTTACGAATGTTCCCGATCACATGATTTGTCGTTGTGAGATTAGTGTTGCTCAGTATACATGCAAGTTGTTACACGTACATTGTAGTCATTATACATATGTATACCTAGTGTATGGTTGTCCTTTTCAAAATTTGGTCGGGCGCTTTCGTATATATCTGAAAGATATAACTTTTGGAAGTATTCGGGAACCAAAATGTTAAAACGTATCAGTGAATGTGTTGAAGCCTACATAAAACTAGCATTTGTCACGTAAAAGTCGGGGTGACCATGATGTCAAATGGAAGAAACGGATATTCTTGCTGGATCCAAAGCCAAACGTCGCTCCTGGAACGTCACCTGTCTTGATTCGTTTGCCTCTTTCACCAAAGAAGGCTCTCCAAAGAACCCGTACCCTTCCTCATTTATGCACACACGTATCTACGTATATTCTTCCACGTACTCACAAATCCTTGAAAAAGATCCGCGGGTTCGTCTGACGCGTTGGTCCGAATTCAAATCACGTTCCCGTCTTGCCCGGGCATGATTTCCCGCTCGAACGTCTAGAATGAAAGTGCGGCGTAAATTGCATGCCCAAAGACAGCCGAGCTCGAGGCGGATATAGATATCAGCCCGGGCGACGTCTTGTATCGCTGCGGTGGTCGGAAAAATATGCGGTTGTTCGTCGGACGACGCGCGGAGGGTCGCCAACGCCCATCCGATGCATCCCGTCCGTAGCTGGTCCGTATTCAATTTCGCGTAATGGATGTGACGCGATTCCCAGATGTTTCGCGTCGAATTTAAAATGACGGAGTGGTGCGAAAACTCCGGAAAATGCGAATCCCCCGGCACAAAATACGCAAAATCAAATGTTCGGGCGCGGCACACCGTGGAACCGACCGTATGCGCGAATACATAGGTACTTATGTCGATACGCGTATTCACGGTGCATTTATTTCCGATATACCGTCCCGTTACGTTATTCGCGAGGATGAATATATTTCCTTCGCAGTCCATTATTTTCCCGTTATATTTCGCGTTGGCCGTCCCGCACCGATGCCTCGGTCCGTTCTACCGTTAAGATATCCGCGGTACCGCATCGATTCGAATCTGTGGCCTCTCTCCGTATTCCTGGAATACAATTTTCTTTTCTTTCCTTTCCTTTTTCAAGTCCGAGCAGAAGCACCGAGCGACGTTCGAGCGCGAATCAGTACAAGTTTGCCGCGAATTTGCATTCCACCGTATGAGTGTAAGATAGGTTCATTATGAGCTTTGTTAGCGGGTTTTTTATTAATCAATGATGGTTTAGTTCTTCTGTTAATTTAAAATAGAAATTTAGCGGGTCAACTTATCGGTCAACAAAGAAAACAACTAAACGGGTACAAATGTGTGTACGTTACTTGAGGATGTGAGAGTCACTTTACACTAGACGACTGCGATTCGAAAGAGAGTGCAAAAGTATATATGATTCGTGGATGAAGGGGGTGATGAGGTAAAAAGTGTGCGAAGAGAACGATAGGGTGGACGATTTCACCTACAAAAACAAAAAGCCAAAAGTTTTCTCTGGAATATCTTGAAATGTTGCTAGAGTCCTCACCGTACGGATGAAACCAAGTATAATGTCGGACACTGTTATCGATAAAAAGTCAGCAAATAGTGTACACGTACGAGTGAGCAGGCAGTCATGCACCGAATACATTACCTAACGTGAGCTTCTCTCCGGAGTCAGGAGGCAGCGTGAAACCGAGCAGTGCCATGCTCGATATCAAGACGCAGGGCACGATCAGGTTGAAGAAGTAGTAGAGCGTCCGTCGGCGGATCTGGATGGTGAAGGTCACGTCGAAGTAAGGTTCTGGACAGCACTGATAGACGTTCGTATTCTTCTTGCCTGGCATACCTATAATACGTAGAAGCAGCATGTCTACATTAGTAAACGATCACCGTTGTCGCCGCTTGACAACACAGCATTGCAGCTATTATCCGTTATCAACAATCATCCATAAACACACCGCGCACGCGACGAATCAATTAAAAAAATAATTGTTTCCAACGCACAACAATGATCCTCGAACGTCAGCTCCGAAATCGTTTTAAACGGAATCGTTCCGGTTGCGGCCACCGATGAACGGAAGCGTGCGGTACTTTCGTTCATGCCGGAACGATGAAAAGCTGTCGGAATAAATGGTTGCGATAGTCGCTTTCGTGCGTTTTCCAGGGAGACAAGAATGCGCTCGTAAAGGCTCCGAGACCCTCTCGCCGTCGAACGAAATGAGGATTTTGAAGGAACTTCGTCCAGGAGCGACTTCTTTCGCTGCGCGATAAAAAAGAAGAAGTTACATAAATGGAAAGTCGCTCGGAATTCTTGATACAGGACTCGATTTAACGATGCATCGAATTGTACGACCTTTTCTCGCAGAATATAAATAGACGAGATACGAATAAGCGAGAAGTCGTAAAAAAAAAAAGATCATGAAGTGCAAAGACAGAATATAACTAAAGCAGCGTGTATTTGTCGATGAATAGGTCAGAAGTTAGCAAAAAGAGAGGAAAAAAACATTACTTTGAGAAATAAAAAAAAAAAAAAGAAGAAAGTACTGCCTTGCTCAAAGCTTTATAAAATATTAAAGAACTTTAAACGCGAATGAAAGGGGCGACATTAGTTGACAGCTGGATCTGACGTCCGGTTATGTCGCAAGAGTCTACTTGGTTATCCCAGCATTCCTCATGGACTTGTAAGACTTCTGCTGGTGACGCCTGGCTGAAATGCTAGTCGCCCTACGCGGCGAGGGAGGTTTCTGTAATAAAACCGGCGAATTTAAATGTATATATTTGAGCGGCGCCTCCTTGTCTACCCGAGAAATTACAACTCCAACTTCATTTCCGCTCATCCTATCCCTCTCTTGAGAAAAATAAAATTTTACACTTTTGAAAAATAACGATAAAGAATGTCAAGAGATGAGATAGTAAAGGATAAATGAGAAGAAAACGAATAGAGCCAACTGTACGCTCGAAGGAAACGAAATCCAACAAAGCTCGCCGTGTCGTTTTTTCCACGCATTTCCGACATGATTTTCGAAGTGACGACTGTTTCATCCAGGATCTATTCACACACGTAAAAAATGAACGAACGTCTCGTCGACAAACTGAGACACAGCGGTTTATTCGCAGACACTTATGGTATACATTGATACAGACTGGTTTTTTTTTTTTGATCCCGAGCCGATAGGCAACTATCGGCCGGCAAACATGAGTTTCAGACTCACCGATGAGGTACCATTCGCCGTTCATGATGAAATCGGACAAGTCGCCGCCTTCCTCCGAGTTGAGAACCAGATCGAGCTACCAAGGTCAAAGTTTGATTAAGACAAGCGTATCCTACTGCATTCTCGTTATTCGGAGCCACATGCGCATGCCGTGCAAACTCGCTACTTCTACGCTACATCGCTATCGGACACGTACCACATGTATGTTAGCGCAAGTGCTTCGATTGAGTTATGATTGAAGTGGGAAGGTAGCATGCGAAGTACTTTGTACTCGAGGTACACGGGATGGACGATATGGCACACAATTTTGCAGAGTTCCCTGCTCTCGAGGCAATCGATTCCCCATTACCCGTACGACCTTTTTTTCCCCGGCAATAGCTATTCGCTGAACGGGAGACTTTTTTCTCTTGCGAAGGATTTGATCGTACGAAATCGCAAAATTGTAGTGCACGTAAGATTGCCAAAGAACTCTCGTATTTTTATGCGAGATTTAAAGGCTAATTTTCCAAGGATTCACAATGATCTGAGGCGATCGCGTCGAGCGCCCGATAGGAAACAACATGCTGCACGTTGAGTGATTACTACGCTCTACGGTTATAGATCTATCTACATTTTCACGATAGACATCTATAATAAAGCGTGCAACGTGCCGATTTACGACATTGTTAATGGATTCAGTTTTCTTTTATTTAGATAATTTTCTGTTGTTGCATAAACTTACATCAATTCTGAAGCACCTACTTGTTTGGTGCTTTATGCTAATTTAATTGTTACAAGTAATAAAACCTTGTATTCCGTTCTATATACGCAGATGTTTGCCTAGAATTGTTATTACAATCTCGGAATAATAGGAAATTGCCCAATTAGGTAGGTGGATAACAATAGCCAAACAATGGCACTATTAGGTCACTGATATAACACACAAAGTGCATATTACTTTTGATATTGCCGATAGCCACTTACCGCATTTATCGAATCAACTATAGGCACACCTTTACGTTAATTAAACGAACGTTTCGCTTACGAACGTCGGCAGCCGATAAATCGATATCGGTATAAAAGAAACGGCAACGATAGGTAAAAACGCGCATAACCAATCGACACGGAGGACTCTCGACTGCATAAAAAGACTAAAAAGTACGAACTCTTCTGAATCGATCATTAACATTGTCGCAATCGCATTCGCGTCACTTACAACAAAAGCAGACTTCAAGGTATATCGGCATGCGAGGCCACACATCAAACAATAGGCGATTTATATTTTATCGTTATCACATTAGACCTTTGTCGTTTCGTGTTCTTTTAATCTTCAGCGACGAAGTTCCGAAAGTGTGTTTGATATTCATGGTATTTGTGAAATGCGCGATTTAATTCGCCGGTGCGACGAGAGTAAAAACAAAAAACACAATGGAGATTTGTATTTCGACGACATTTTCCGCGGCTCGTACGGCGGAGTGAAAGAGAGTGCGAGAGACGAGAATTGGCTCCCGCGGTGGGTGGCGGCTGCGAGAACTCGTAATCGAACGAACATTGCGATAAACGTTGAACCGCGCCATCCATGGGTATTCGCCTTTACGTAAGCTTCTTTTACCACTAGCTATCATAAATTCAATGCTCGCGGATCCTTTTAATGAAATCCGATTATTGCAATCTTCGATTATTAAGAACTCGTCTTACCTCCGCCAGGAATCATCCCTTTCCCACCAGGAGAGCGGATGAAATAATTGCCTATCGAGCAACGACAAGCGCGAGAAAGGGATTTTTTTCCATTGCCAATTTTAAAAAAGTGAGGACTTTCCTGTTTGATAGCGTTGCTTTGAAATGACGTAATACGTTATTTATAACTGAGACTTCTTAAGATCTGTCTATTTTAGGTAAAATCTAGGTTATACTAATTCAATCAAAATGGTGGATTAGAATTTTAAAAGATAGGTTTTGAATATGAAATTTTCCTGCGAAGCTTTGAGATGGGTCCAACTAACCTTGTCTGGTCTATCAGCGGTCAAAACTTGTTCAGAATCACGGGACCACCACTGGTGGATTTTGCGTGATGCATCTCGTGGACTGATCCATGAAACCCATGTCACTAGAAGCCCGAAAGACGGATTTTTTGATGGGACGAAAATTCCCGAACGAGTTTCCAAGCATACCCTTAGATGAACTCTGCTGGCGGATTAAGTGAGAGCGGGTTCATTCGGGCGCTTTCGGCGTCGTTCGGTCATTGTCGACCGTACTACCAAAAATTCCGTCTGGTATCATAAGCTTTATAGAGCCGTCGTCCCTGTGTCAGGGACTTTTATGTACGATAAGCAACAAAAGGCTGACGCGTGGTTTACGTAGGCAATGCCAGTCCCATGGTCAGAATCAAGTAAGATGTTGCCAATGGCAACTGAACGTTGTCTCGTCGACATGTCCAGACCAGGTAGTTAACACGAGCAAAATCGGAAAAATATTCCTATGGGAATACATTTCAGTGAATATGGAACAAAATTCCACGACAAGCGAATCAGCCATAAAATATAGAGTAAACCAAAGACGGTACCGTTTTACGCGGGTGGCTTGCAAGTTGAAGAAAATTTTGCAGAATCGGGGAAACCTCAGATGGCGGAGCTTGTCGTTACTTTCGTAAAAGGGGAAATGATATGTAAAAGATTTGCGTTTCACGATCCATCTGGCGTGGATCGTCTCTCGCGTTCTCTTCCATTTGGCGCGAACGATCCGCGGGAAATGCAGGTCTACAGCTGCGACAGCGATTCGTGCGAAATGTCCCGATCCCTCTTCCTTTCACGTTTCGCGCGACACGTCGAACAAGGAAACGTGGGCGATGCATATATATGTACGGAAGAGGGTCGTTCTTTTGCGTATATAGGTATCGCGCGAGTACACCAGGATACAAAACATCGACGGAAATAACAGATGAAAAGGGCCGATTCAATCGGAGAGGTTTCAGCGCGAATTTCCGTCCGTACGACCTCGACGTCGCAAGAGCACTTTAGACATCTTCGTTTTGTTTATGGAAAAACTTTTAGAAATGAAACTTTTTTTTTTCTTTTGGTTTGTTTGTTTGTTCTATTCTTTGTCAGTTTATGAATGAATCAATAACGGACGGACGTCGAGTGATCTATGGACGGCTCTCCGCCAAGGTCTAACGGGTTCGATCGAGCTTACATCGCTTAATATTAATACATATTCATATATATAATTGACACAGACATATTCATATATAACGTAAAGAAATTATCATTTCGGAAAGTGGTCTTACATGTATGCCCAGGCTCAGACGCACTGCTTAGTGTTTGTGTTCTCTTATTCGGAATAACGGTGCGTTGAGGGGCACGCAAGTAAGAGCGCATCCGAATATACTATCTATACGATCTACCTGCCCCGTAAACACTCGTGTCGCCGAAATGGAAATTGGGAAAAATCGTAAGGCAATAAAGTAGTAACTGGAATGTAAGATAATTCTACGTCTATGCGTTGCGCTGCTCCGCCGTTTCTCGTCGTAAGCGATAAATATCGAGTTCCAACCCTTCCACGGGCCATTCGCCGCGTGGATTTACATTCGCGTCGAGAAAAACAATTTCCTAATTCTCGTCGCTCCATTGCATTCCGGAGCGAAGATAAAGATGATAAAGTGTAGTCGCATGATTCACTATTTGCAATTCTATCGCTGGCTCCAGCCGAGAAATAGTTCCCGACGTTTCCTGGCCGCGCGATTCTACCTTCCAGCAAAATAAAGATCGTTCGGGGTTTAGAGTCGAAGTGCATAAATATGATGACGGATGTGGGGGACGCGGAATAGGGAAAGAAGAAGGAAGTGAATAGACGAGGAATAAAAAGTACGCGATGGAAAGGAAGCTCGGAAGTATTACAGGGTTACAGTGCTCCGGCCTTTCCATCACGCAACAGGTGTAGCAGGTACTCCGACCTCTTAGTGTTTTCACCAAGCTCGCCGGGACTTGCGCCGGGTTAGAGTGTCGTCACACGCGATAGGGGTCTTCAATAGTTCGTTTCAATATAGTGACGAGCAATAGTGCCCTAAAGATTTTCCAGATAAGGGAGATGTGGAGGGAAATTAGGACGAGGACGTGCGAAGAAAAGACCAAAGGGAGTGAGCGGTACATCCGAAAACGAAAAAGCTATTGACGTTTTATCTTTCTCTTTCTACGTCGCTCTTCCGCGACTTTACTCGAACGACTCTTTCATGTCGAGAGGATACTCGACTTATAACCTTTCTCTTTCCCAATAACACGAGGAAACGTTCTCCCGTTCGTTTTATATTTATTTCGCAATTTAGTGAATCTTGCGTTATCGATCATTCGTAAAAAGATGCTTCTTTCTTTCCGGCATGGAAACGATTGACTGTTGATATTATTCGCTTAGCAACGAGAGCGGCGTTCGGCATCTGGAATTACACAGTATAATTAAGCATTGTATCCTGTCAGAAGGGGGAGAGGGCGATGATATGTGAGAATTTCTATTTAGAACTACGTGGCTTTCCGAGTGTATGCGAGGCAAGTACGAGCTTAGCCTAACTAAGCTTAGCTCAGCGAGTACTCATTCTCTTTAATCTCCGTTTTCACTCATGAATTATAAGTCGGCTGACCAAGGCTACTCGCGGTTCTGTTTAAACCAAGAGCGCTGAGTTTTCGCGAATTAGAGCGAGCTTCTCACGATACTCCAATTATTGGCGTACAGGCGGATCAGCCAGGAAATGCGAACGACGTTTACGAAAGTAAAGCTATTTAAGGGACAACGCTTTTCTTTTTTTTTTTTAATATGCCAAAAAGTTGTCATGTTGATAAAGTTTTGAATTCGTTACGACCATAACGGCTAATTAAATGCTTAGTTACTGCAAGCTCTTCGGGAGATTAATCATCATTAGCGAATTTATGAGCAAAAGCCATAATTTAATTCAAAGAGTCGAAAGCGCCGGCGAAAAATGCGCTTGCTTGACAAACCGTCCGTGTCGCCTAGTCCTTTTGGATCAAGGGACCGCGATCAATAACATTCTCCGTCAAGAGACTTTACTCGGCAAGCAACACAATGCCGCGTTATAGCTATGTAGAAAGCTCGTTCATTCGCGGAGTTTCCTGGCCGCGCCGGTCTCGAGGGAGCATAACTTTCGTGTAAGCTGGCGCACGGGCGCGAGGGTGATGCATTTGCTTTTAATCGAATGAAAGGTCAGCGGACGAAATCAATTATGCGATTAATCAAGCCTTCTATTTTGGGCGACTCAACAGATGAGCACCCGAACACTGTCCCGTCGGTTCAAAGGTTTACGGAGAATTTCGAGAATGAGGACTCGCCTCTGGCTGGCATGGAAGCGTCACTCAGCTATCGACTCCGCGGGTAGTTCGGGGTTCGGGTCAATCAATCTCTTTCGGACTCTTGTCCACGTCTCGGAAATCTCAGCAGGTGCGACGTAACCAGCGACCTTGTGTCCTCCTGAGACCTTACCGAAATCCCGAGTTGCAATGACTAAGTCGCTAAAGCTAGTTGTCTCTTCTAAATTTTCTACGTCCAAACCTACCGATGGCTCGAGACTTTGGAGTATCCTCGTGTCAACATCAGTGTCAGAATGGTCTTGCACATGCACGACGGTAAATCGTCCTAAAATGCAGTAAGTCGCACGCGAATTTACCGAGCCCTAAAGGGAAAGGAGGTTGGGTTCATTTTTTAAAACGGAATTTAGGGTGGCATTCTTGGTTTAAAGAAGAGGCATGAGATGGCCTCTTGACCGGTGAGAAAACTGGCGCAAGTTCGCAAAGCCGCCTCTCAATTTCTCGAAATCCTCGGCAAAAAGATACGCGGAGAGACCGAAATCCTGGTTGAATTAATGCTTTGCTACGTTTATCCTTCGTCTTCGTTGAGCACGCGATAAATTTGGCGATTTGCCAAAAGCCCGCCGAGTTTCGGACCACGGTACCGCAACTACTCGCGAAATACGTTTAATCGACGGCGGCCGCGGCGGTCCGGCATGGGATCGAACACGCGATATGAGATTCTAATGAAAATTGCTGCCCTCCCCCGTGGGAGCAGCACCCCATTTGGCGGTGTACGGTTGTCCTACCAGAAATCCGGATTGTTGTTTTTTTTTTTTTCTTTTCCCAAGCCGACCCAAATAAAGCCGAGTTCTGTCCGTAGCGTTCGATTTCCGGAATTAATACTGATTTTCATTGACGCGCCGCTGCGAAATGGCTGTGAACATTCCGCGTGCGCGTGAAGCTTATCGAACTGATAATGAGTTCATTTATCGAATTAATTCATGGGAGGTTTCACAAAAGGTCGTGATTTACGAGTCTGAAATGAGCCGTGGACAAAAACCAAAGGATCGTTAACGGGACGCAGTGGACGAGGAAAACGGTCGAGTGAAATTGGAACGGATGTAGAGGATATGCTCGTGGTGTTGCTCCCCATTGAGCGATCGCCGGCATTGCGGAGTCGATAGTAGAGCGGCGTATAGACGTATGCTCCATGCAAAATCGTGGTTCCGAGCTCAGACATAATCACGTGGTCCCTGCTTTGACTGTTCCGATGTTTTTGTGTGTTGATGGAGGGATATGTATAAGAAGTATTGTAAGTAGAATATCTCACGTCTTTCCCTCCCGTAACCCTACATTTCCATACTGTTTCCCCACATTTCTTCCACTTATACCTAAACCCAATATTCTGTATGTTTGTTGTGTTTTGTTTTTGTTTGTTTTTTTTTCTTTTCATTTATGTATTACGCATTATTAACTGCTATTTTAAACAACAAAAAATAATAAGTACAACAATTATGTCATCAAGATGTCTCATTTTTTTAAGCACTAAAGCAAAACACCGATAAAGCGACACCAAATCGCGGTAAAATGATCTTTATGCTAATATCCCGTTATTTATTGTAATCTCTCTCTAACTCCATTGTAATCTTCATTTTCTTCAACTCGGAATGCTTTTAAGATACTTTTACGATTTTAATGTTTGCAACATATTTAATAAACTGGTAAGGATTTTAAGCTTAGATAGGAGGAGCGATTGCCGAATGGATGATGCGTAAGGATGATTTGTTGGTCACGGTAACGGTCAAAAAGGCATCACCTACACCCAAGCGTCGTTGTGGGTCAGTGTATCGGCGCTGAGCTGTAATTAAACGGGAACCCGGACAAATGCCAATAGGAATTGCAAATCGTTTTGGTATTAAATATTATTGGGAAACTAATAACAAATGATACGCGACTGTATGCGGGACAATTGGCTTAATCAGCAACAAAGCCAATTTTGTACATTATTAAACGTCTATTGGAATTCGAAACTCTCCGAGTATCGAGAGCTGGAAATGACACATGGTACGAAACGTTTTTAATGTTTCCAAAAGTACCCAAACTCGCGTGAAAATCATTGTTTATAAGCAATTGTCCACTTTACTGAAGATAAAAGTCGGGCCATCTTTTCGACAAACGGAGATGTGCAACCGGAAGATGAGTATTGGATCGTTTTGTCGCACCTTCTCAATTTTGCTCACCAGGGATCAGATCGAGTTCAATTTGCGAACATGAAAGACCTCTGAAAATTCAAGTAAAGGTGTAAGGCTTTGGACGGTCCATGAATGCACCATGCACGTACGTTTGCGGGATCTTAGGTGTCGAGCGAGGAAGTAAAATGAATTTATCATTTGATGGCAGGTACGTGATAGCCCGGGTGTCTCGGGAGTATATCGAAGAACGACAAGTTAGATGACTCGCACCGAATGGCGATGCTATGGCCCAGATTACATTGTGGACGGGTTTTCTTAATCCTGGGTGTCGGTCCGAACAACGGCGACAACGGCGAAAACCGTTCCAGGCAAATCCTTATAAGATTCTATGGGGCGCGATAATATTCGAGTTTCTTTTTCGGTGCAACGGCGTGCTGCAAATTCCTCAGGTTGTCATTGAGCTCCGGTGATTTTGCGATTCGTACGACAAACGTCCTCCCATCTAAGCTCCTTACATCGTCCGCCCCTTTCTTTCAGTTTTTATCGTTACTATCGTTAAACATTATCGTCTCTGTGGCGCTACGAAGCGTGAGAAAGACTATCTATGGAGCGTTGCTATTGTGTTGCGCTGAGTTGTGTGTAAAAGAGAGAGAGAGAGAGAGATAGAAAAAGAGAGAGAAACATAGGGAAAAAGAGGACGAAGAAGAAGGCAGAGGCGTCGAATAAGGGTCGACTGATAAGGTCGGAAAGAGGAGGTTCGTAGATTTTCAGAAAGAGAGACGGGAAAAGGGGAAAAGAATGTGATAGCGAGTCTCCTTGGGGCGAACGCCGAACAGAGAGGCATCCATCGGCAGTGAAACGACTTCCGTGAAACCGCTCTTGGTAAATTGAAAAATAGACGAAAAAAAACCAACAAATTTCCCGCGTACAGTTCGTGATGAAAGTGAGCTTACTCGTTCGTTATTGGCACAATCTTTATATCAAGACTATTGACGATGTCGGGATTTAAATCAGCCTCACGCCAGACGAGCCTCCAATTCGGCCTTCGCCAAACTTACCCCCCCCCCTCCCCCCACCACCATTCGCGACCGTTTTTTCCCTTCCGTTTGCTATCCCTTTCCAGCTTGTGGGTATAGGAGGAATGAAGATTGAACGAATTGAGAAAGTGAGAGAACGATAGCGCAGCAGTCGTGGTGTATATTAGACAAGGACGGAGACAGAACGTTGTTTAACGGTGCTTTGCGTGTCAGCGTGTCTGTGTGTAGTGGAGACAGTAGTGTACCTGGTTGCCGTCGTAGGTCCAGGATCCGAACTTCATATCACAGTGTTGGTCGTCAAAGGGGAACCAAGCGATGTCTATCTTGCATGTGCTCTTGAAGATGCCCGGAGGGACGTACAGGCAACTGCCGTTATGCGTGACCACCACGTTTGTTTGGAATGTCCCGTCGAAACCCTCCTCCGCACTAACGTTTCATCATGTGATACAATTTAAATTATTATCTTTCCGAAGTCCGCCCGTACATGCTGTCTGTTGTGTGATGCGCGATTCGTCCCGATGGACAGACTTATTACACGCACACATATATATGTATATATATATATGTATGTTTGTATAAATATATATATATATACATATATATGTATGTGTGTCAACGTGAAACAAGATCAAAGGCAACGGATTCGTGCGCCGCAAACATCGGGAGCCGGCGTCTGCCCGAGCCATTAGTTTAATTTAATTTAACTTCTAATCCCCATCGCGAAATTCAATTCTACAATCTTGACGATTCTGTTTTTTACAAAACTTTTTAAAAACATTTTTGACGCACCACTGTGCTCCTTTACGATACCGATGGCTTTATGTACAGATTGACAGGTTGCAAGATCGACGGGAACTCCAAAAATATTTTATTTCAAAACTAGTAGACCCACTATCGGTTTCGCACTTGATCTTATCTCGACGTTCGAAAGCCTATACGATATGTAAATGGGTATTTTTAAACTGGTTTCATTTTAAGAAATGTTTATCGCCTCCGCGAAACGCGAAGACGAACTCCGCTTCAGATTTCATTTTAGATTTGATTTTTAGGTCTGATTTTTAGACATTCTTAAAGATAAGAAGACGGTATGTGTAAAGTGTGTATTCAGTTTTTATAACGTATACATATATATAAATATGTTAAATTACGTACGTATATGATTCTACATAGATTAATGTTCGACATATATGAGCAGTTGCCTACGGAATTTACTGATGATGTTGTATTAAATATAAACCATATTCGTAATACGGATGTACCGTGTTAATATTTGCATTCTCTGCGCGAAATAGATACTCAATAGATAATAGATAATCAATGCATCGTCACAACATTGATGAATCATCGTATATGAATCAGAGTGGGATGACTGGCAAATGCATAAGTGAACAAAATGAGTAAGGATTTAAACCATTTGTGTCTCTGTTGCACCTGTAAAGAAAGCATTTAAATTCCGGCGACAATCGCCCACATACGTACATTCTGGATCAACGAAGCCATGCTAAGAGTCTCTCCGAGTCTTCGTGGGTGTACACGAGTGCAGCATTTTAAGAGCTGAAATATTACCGCATTATTGCATTATACATTTAATCCGACCTTTAATAATGATGAGATTCGAAACGCTACGCGTTTAAGAGCATATCGTGTATTTGCATTTAACTGTCGCAATAAATTTGGTCAAACGATCGGTCGCATTTTAGAATTTTATTAAATCCGACTCGTTTTATCATACATTTTATTATTTATAGTTCATATGGGTGTTTATTAATCATCTCCATTCGAGATGTCTACATACATATATAAATTATTTTACATTATTATATTTTTATTATTTATCCTTATTTTTTTTAATCTAAATGTATTTATTTACGTTATTGACCGATTCGTGCCAGGTAGAAATAAACTGAACTGAAATAAAAAGAAAAAAAAAAAAAACGATTGAGTAAATAATAAAAAATCAAACTGTAAAAAATATTCGAGGGTTAATGACAAAGTGCGAAAATGCATTATCAAGGATCCGATCGTTGCCATTGATGAACTTTTTGGTACCTATTGAAGCGTCACCTAAGTTAATGTGTCAACGTAATCAGCGAATGATTAATTGCTGCAAGAAAATATCGGGTTTGAGGTGTCGATGGATGGCCGATAAATCTTCTTTTTGCATTGCTATCGAAGCCAGATAATAATCATCCGCGATCGATTATGAGCTTGAATTAGGTCATACCTAATCGTCCATCGAATCACCTTTGTTCGAGGCCTTGCTTGCGATCCTACGGTCACGTGCTTCATTCTTAAAGCAATCATTCTGTACCTTTTGCTCATTCGCGGCACGCCGCATTCAGCTTGCATTAAATGGACTGGTACTTAATAAGTCTAATATTTTTCGAGGTCATGTTCATTTACTGGAAGGCTAATTTGCAGAAAGACCGATAAAATCCTTCTGACACATTAACCCAAATTGCTGTTCGAGTTGCAAAGTTTCCCCGAGCCCAAGAGCTCGTCTGTCTGGCAGGATTTCCAAGTTTTCCAAAGTGCACCTCGCCCTAAGTCCGAGTAACTAGTCATGATGTAACCAGATTGTTACATTAAGTAGTTTTTATTTGAAAAGTCAATCTTTCTCGCGGGTTTCTTCAATGCCGCAATTTGACGTCGAGTCGCTTCGGTTCTTAAATATTTGCGGTCGCGTTACAACCGTTTAAAAACACATTGGCCGTGATGACACGAGGAACAGAACTGAAGCGTAATGAACCGTGTATGGATCGAAATTGAAGAGCCTACTCTCCTAATAATGGACTCTTTTTGCTATTGAAGTAGAAGGAAAGTTTGACATTTTTAATCAAATTTTTAATATATACCCATGTTTGAGAATCCCATTGATCTTAAATCGTACATGAAGTGTACTTTCGAATTGTCAAACAAACTGTCAAATTGTCTCGAACAATAAAGAATGACGCGGAAGCGAAATTATGAGGCTGAAGAAAAGACAAAGGATAGACATAGAAACACGTGTGAAGGATGTTTTAAAGTCGCGCCAGATGCATTTGTCGAACTCGTTGATTCAATAGGATTGCAGTTGTCTCTTGACACGTCGTACGTTGTCCTGACAGTACTGTTAGTTCCTCCATCCATCATCCAGCAACGAGGATTATAAAGCCGATTTATTTCGGCATGAAATTTAATTTAAAAATCCATCATGTTTTATTGCGAGTGTCACAGAAATGGATTTAATAAAAAAAAAAAAAACCGCTAAATGATGTCTCCAAGTGCTGAATATCACTGGATGAAGTCTACTTAAAACTTCTCACTTTTCCACGATCCTGAAGATCTACCAATCCTCTAAGGGATGTTACTTATAACAAGACATTTTAAAGATCTTAATATTTTCACAGAAACGAAGATGTCGGATGTCTGGAGGTGTAAACTGTTAAAAAATGCCAAAAGCATTACAGTAGTAAGACTCGGACGGAAAAAAAGGCGATGTCAAACAATATTAGCCTAATCGCTCGAATCTTGCATGCCGTGAATTACGGAAGTAAACCCCCGGACGCTCGTAAACATAAAATGAATAAGGACCCGGGAAGATAGGAGGCGACATGGTTTGGGTGCTTTTACGAGCGATTTAACTGCGGGCTTGGCTTGAGAGGGAAAGAAAAAGGAGATGCATTCAACATCGCATCAACAACAGGCACGGCCCGGCTTGCGAATTCAGGGAGGCGCTTGCGTCGATTGTTCCGCACGAACAAAGACGATCTCGCCGAGGCTATTGTCGTACTTCGGGATAAATTTTGTTCTCAAATCGCTGACGTTCCAAATGTGAGAGCGGCAGTGTCGCAGCGCTTGTTGCAATGTGAAGTCGAGTCGTGGCCGAGGCACGCCGACCGCGCAACAAGTATTCCATATACGGCGAGGTCCCTCCTTTTGTTTGCGGAGAGTAACGACAGTTCACCCACTCTCTCTCTCCACGATTGTGCTCCTGTGTTTCGCTTTTTGAAATATAATACGGTAGAATCTGCCAATAATGATCTCGACACTAGTAAGTCCTTTCACTGGTAACACATTTCAGCTACTTACGTATCACATCGATTTCCGATAGGGTCTATATTCCAAGTTGGGATCTACGACCGGTGATCATGGTGCGATCAATTGTGATTGATTGAAAGGTCGGAAGGTGATGAACGAGTAGAACTCATCGTGTCATCCGAAAGAAAAACACTCGAAGAAGAATAATAATTTTGGAAAGCTGGCAACTTTCAAGATCCGGGATATTGCTTTTCGCGAGGTCAGCTTTGATCTTAATCTAAAAAAAAAAAGAATGATGGAAAAAGATAAATAAGCTTTGCTCGAGACTACTCGCTAATCCAGAAATATTAGTCGAAATGCGCGCAATCTCGACTTTTGCAGCTTTCATTAAAACATACGAAAAAGTTTTCGCAAATTGATTACCCACCCACCGCGGCGAGATTCGCGTCAACGGATCTCCTGCTAAGTGCACACCTGCCAGCACTGTTTGTACACGCACAATTACGTAAGAGAGTAAGCTAGCATGACTTCGCTGATTCCAAGGTAAAGTTTGCATTTGCACTTACTGCTGACGGTTACGTGTACTAAGTTATTAAGTTAAGTTTATGTTTGAGGTAAGAACGTATGGTTTAAGCGGAGTTTTGTTTATTGTCTGGCGGTTAGGGTTTCACCAACCGTGCCACGAAACCCGCTCCCTTTCGCTCGAACGTCACCTGCCGAGTACAAATTTTCGTCTGAACGAGTCATCCACAATATCTGGAATGATTGACTCGATTTATATACATATATGTATAGAAAAAAATTGACGGACAATTATACTCGATAGGATCATTTGGGCGTAGCTGCAACCTGAAAAGAAGATTAGTCGTGAATGGAAATAAAAACGCTAGAAGTAATTAAAAATAAATAATTAAATAAATAAATCAGAGGGAGCGGGCAACGAGCAGCGGTACAGAGGTGGCACGCAGCAACGGGGTGGCCTGACGTCATTATTCAGTTAATTATTCACACAGTTAAGTAGCGTTCGTTCCAAACCTTATCGATTCTAACATCTGAAATAGTCGAATGCCGATTAATCTTCCATTTACATTTAATGGATGAAGCATCATCTGTTGTCGGGCGCATTTTAGTAATATTTCTTCTCATCTGCATATGAGTTAAACCGATATATGACGCTAAATATTGATCTGCCTGCATTTTCGCCAGTTCGCGAACGGCTTCGCGAAACGGAAGCAAGAAACGTCCGACGTGTACTTCTATCATGTTTGAAACAAACCTAGGGAGTATTCCGTTCCTATCTATGAATTTTAAATAAATCCCCCAAAGTAAGCAAGTCTCGGAATTTAATGCTTTCGGAAATCTATAGCTGCGAAAACTTGGGGTCGGACTAGGTAGATGTTCTACGCGCAAGTTGAACAGACATATCGGATTCTGATCACGACGAATTTCCTTCCCACCGACGGGTTACTGTCATTGCTAGGTAACCGATAGAAGATCAGATTTACGTTCCCCCGGATGAAACCGATATAGTTGCGTAGCCGTGTTCCTTTGTGAATTCCAGTGCGGAAGTGAAGCAATGCCTGCTGGCACGTATGTACAATTGTTTAAATGCGGAAACCTAAAGAGTACTGTTGTTATCAGCAATTTGGAGATTAACGACTTGAAAAAAAATAGCTGTAAACTATCGAGTGTACCACGACAACGCGTAAGAAGAACTTTGAAAAATTACGAATTCGCGCACTCGTCGAAATGCAGATTGAATCCAGGCGAGCATTTATATCTGTAAGCATTCAAGTGTAAATTGCTCTCCTGACACCGATCGATAAGAGAGTTTCGCGGCACGAGTGCATTTCGACAAGGAGAATACCCGTAGAAACTCGAAACTTCGAAGCGGAACGATGATGACGGAAGTAGTACATGTGGGAGAGAGAAAGTAGAAGCGAGACTTGGAATACATCTTCTGATGTAGTTTCGCGGCACGATAGTGTGCGTATACATCCGCCGCGATGGATCATTGTGCGCGGCCCTTTCGTACAGGGAAGTTTCTCGAGACGAAGCTTTAATTAATTGGGGCTATCCCCGGCTGCACTTTAGACCGGCCACGGTGTAGGGAGGCCACTTTCCCGTGCACAATTCGCCCTGGCGGCTGTTGCTGCTGGGGCTGCTTTTGCTCATGACGATCACAGCTTGTCGTTGGTCAGTTAGTTGTCCCGGGGTCGAGTGCTTTCGACGCCATTTGCTCTTTCGCCAACGTACGTGTACACTACGTGTCCTTTACTTTTTATCCCTTCTCCCCTTTGTCGGCGCTTTACATCGGTTTCCCTTCTTCCGTAGTCTTCGTCCTTCCCGACTTTAACTCCTCGAAAAACAATAACCACTTCATCAATATGTTTTCCACCTCGGTACTTGTTCGATTTCTGTTCATCGTTTGTATCAAGATAGCGCCACATCTCTCCTATTGGTGATATGTTTGTTTGCAACGCAATAATCTTGTCTTGTTGACAAGAAAATTAAAACTACGGATGAAAAAACAAACTTTGCAGTCTTTGGTTTGCAATGAAATTTCCAAGTTCAGATTTTCCAAGCTTACGGATAGAATCAAACCAATGAAGGCATAGGCTCCATTCTCATTTGTATTCCCTTTGCGCGTACTTACTCAAGCTTTTCTTCGAATTTCTCCAGCGCGGAGTTTTCACCCTCCGATGCCACGGTTTGAGCAGCATTTGCACCCCGGAATTTGATGAACGACGCTCGGAGCATTATCGGGTCCCACTTGACTTGATCCTATGGGAAGTTATCGATTTAAGAGGGGCATACTGAATCTAGGTTAAAGGGAGAACTACTGATTTTTAGGTCATCGTTTACGGTTCAATATCGAAGGAAGAATCTCTCAACAACGGCTTTATAAAGAACAACGAAAGCAGACATTTGTATTTTCATTATTTTCATTCTACTTATACTGCATGATCAAGAGATGGATGATCAAGAGATGGATGCTTTTCATGAGGGTGGTTTGGATAGCCTTTAACAGTAGTACTTCTTATGACAAGAACGGATATTGTCAATCTCATCGTAATCAGCATTATCATCATCAGTTCAGGTTATTCTTGAATTTTTGACGTCTTGTCGTCTTCGTCATTCATTTTCCGCGAATAAGTGTCGGATTCTCAGATCCTTAAAAATCTCTTTTTTATGCCAAACTCCAAATCATTGATTGCTCATGGCACCTGCAAGTAGATGAAGTACCGAATAAAATGGTTATACATGGATCGAATTCAGAGGCGACGACGCATTGACGGTCACGGGAAGCACCTTAATTCAGCGCCATCTTTGAATACAAATTCGTATCGCGTTTACGGAGAAACGGAATGATATTCCGGACACCTCGTTCTCGGCGTAGCGTAACAGGTGCTTAATCTACATTGGCATACTACCAGCGTAGTCAGGCATGCGGAACGTGCGCCGGGAAGTGGATCATCTATCGCTGTAGCTATCTATGCGCGTGGCTTCCCAAAACGAACGGTGAACCGCACATTTTCCGGCAGCCCTGCCCATCTAGCTACCATCGCCTTCCGGTCGGCCGTATAAACTTGATTCGTTTCGAATTCTCAACTTTGCTACGCCTTCGGAAATGTCGACTATCGATATTTATAGAAATTGATAGCATATATCAACCTACTTCCGACATATCTGATGAGTTACGTATTGCAATTTCTGAATAGGAAAGACGACTTTCTGGTTAGGAGAATCAAAATAAGTATTGTCCTAATCAACTGGCTTCCGAATGCTGGACGACAAATTGGCTGCAACGACTATTTTCACCTAGTCGATTTTGAATATTTTCGTCAACATTGTCATCAGTTGGGCTAAGTAAAGGTTAGGTTACGATGTTATCGTTTGGTTTTACTACATTTGCTTCACATAGCTGATTCATTACGTGTTTGCTCCACTTAATTGTGTTTGATGCATGATCTTTTTGTTCAAACTAATTGGAAGATAGTTGGAACAACTGTTATCGGTGCGTCTCCCAGTTGTAATTATGGATGGACCTGTATGCAATTTGATCTACCAACCGAG
This sequence comes from Trichopria nigra, assembly GCA_030522945.1. Classification (NCBI taxonomy): domain Eukaryota; kingdom Metazoa; phylum Arthropoda; class Insecta; order Hymenoptera; family Diapriidae; genus Trichopria; species Trichopria nigra. The sequence goes on along the minus strand of JAPYZR010000017.1, from coordinate 40,914 downwards.
AGTAAATGACTGCATCAACCAATAAATACCTATAACCGATGAAAAGGTAGCTACACCTGCCAAGTTGGTTTTCCGTGGAGGTGTTCAAAGCACCGCTCTAAAGAGTATTTTCCGAGGCGTGTCTCGAGGGGATATTCGTTCCGATCATTTGCACCGTAATAATGAAGACTGACGTCTCGATTTTCCTACTTTCTTCCGGTGCAGGATATAAATCTATACAAGGTTTTACTGGTCGCGTCGACCCTTGTGCGCACCCATTGACATGATGATTCATTGGCCGAGTTATTCTCGCCAACGCTACTGACGAAAATGAAAACAAACTGGTAAACTGTCAAGTATAAACATTATAGAATTTGCGCGACAACAGTGATTTTAAATCATTTTAGAGGAAAGATCTGATGGAAAGAACAGGTTTGTAACGAACGCCATGTATGATTATGAGGGCCGGAAAACGGCGACCGGCCGGAGCCGAGTCACCGCCACCGGCCCCGTTTATTATATGCCGGCTTTTTATTGACTAAGTCTAGTTAAGCTACGTATCGTAATAATATTGCTGAAAATAATGATGTAAGTGTATAATATATATAAATATTCAGTATAGACATGTATAGTATACATAGTATAGTAACATTAGTATATGTATGCATATAGTATCGATACAATAATTTACTCGTGGTGTTTTCTACGAGTATTCGACGGATTCTTTTTATGTTTCTTTTTTTTCTGTTTTTTTTTTTGTTTTCGGTGAGCATCGACAGATAACCACTACGAAATACATTCGTTTAATGTACTTTGCAACATACTGGTGGAAAGATGCACGTGAATCTCGAGATAATGAAGATTAAGGAAGAAACCAACATTCGCGACTATATATAGATAATGAAGATGAGCATCTAATCATCTTTACTTTATCATAAACTTGCGTCCTGTACACTGCAAGTGCTGCAAGAATTACGGGCGAGCCGATCAGTTCTTATCGCTACGAAATTCGGGAGAGACTGTACAAGGGAGGGGTGGTGGTGGAAAAAAAAGTTACGACGACAGAACGGAAAAACACGATCGAGTAAACGGATATACAGATCAAAAGTGAATTATCGTTGCACAGAAAGCTGTATATATATGTATATATATACAGTAAGCTATGTTACAAAAGCGCCGATAGCAGGATATTCGGCATTTCAAACGCACACGTAAAGAAAAACAAACACAAAAACGAAAACAAACACAAAAAATGATAGAAACGATAATGTAACTGAACGACTCGCCATCATTGAAAGAGATAGATACTACCGGGATCGTAACCATTACGCATAGGAAATTACAGTATTTACAAGTAAAAAGAAGGCTATATTGATACGTATATCATACGAGTACGTGAAGATATGTATATATATAAAAATATATATATATATATAGATATATATGTATGTATATATAGGAATATAAATACTTTGATACGTAATTATGTATAATATTTCTAGCATGGATTCAAATAAACGCATGCATGTGAATACGTATCAGGGTTCTCGAGATACTTTGAAAATGTAAGTACGATGCGAAGCAACACTGTTATAGAAAAATTACGTATACTTCGCTCGATATATAAATTAGCTGTCATTACTATCGATACAATACTTTTGCAAAAATAGAAGCCATCGTACGATACGTATACGGAAGGTGTATAATATAAATACGGGAAGAGAGAAATGCATAAAAAAAAACAATGATCACATAATCAACTATATTACTAGAATAGGAAATACGATTGGTTGTATCTATATATGTACGTATAATCTTCATTCTATCAGCCGGCTTTCAAGCTTGTGCCGCCGCAACTTTTCTGAAACATTCTAAAGCCTGTGAACGTCACAGTATTTTCCTCCCCTCTCCTCTCACTTTCATTTTATTTATTGCTTATCTTCCATCCAATTTCACGTTCGTCCCTTGATTATTTTTTATTATTATTATTATTAGATCGACCCCGAAAACGGGGGAATAAAAATTGTACAATAAGTGATGTATCTCGCGTAAACGACGTGATGCAGCGCGTAAGGACTAATTGCCCGCCACTGGCTGATATGGTCCAATTGAAAATGCAAATAGCTCAATTAACGATTAATCATCGATGCGCCGTGCATCGGCGCGATTCCATTATACACGGTCGATTTGATTTTTACGAACGTCGGCGGTCGTGGTAGATAGTCCCTGTCGCGCTGCACCGGCGCGAGTATTGTTCATAAATTTGACAAAAATTCGACGTTTTTTTACCTGTTGTACATTAAGACGTCCGGTTTCCAGAGCTTGTTCGGCGTTATGCGCAGATCTTTGACGCCTCCGTAGTCGGACTCGTTCCACATCAAATTGTAGTCCGTCCATTCCTAAAAATATTTCATCATCTGTTAATAAATGATTAATATAATATATATGCGATACATCGTGGTTCCCTATACCCAAAACAATGAAAGTAACGTAGCATTTACACCGTTGTTGCACAATTGTTATACGATTGTCAGAATCCGTGTACGCGTACAACATGTACATTGTATACAATATTATGTTTAAAGTGATGTCAAAATTTATACATTACACTCGCTATACATATACAAGATCAAAAGATGGAGAAAGATGATTTTTATTGTTTGAGTCATTCGACTTATTGATGAGCGTTAAATGATTCATTCGTTGCGGGTTAATCGAAGTACTGAATAGACGCCAATTCATATCACTTGCGATTCGCATTCCAAAGTGTATATTCAACGTATTTTGCGTATAAATATCATGTATTGACAAATTCAACTTCATCGTTTACATAAGTGGCCAATTTCAGAATTAATGACATTGTAATATATAGCGATAAAGGTAATCAATCCACTGACACCGAATGATGCCTAATTGGCACATTTCCCGCATTTTGTCATTAAAGTTAGCAACTTGGCAAATCCGAATGTTTATACGAATACTAATTCGTATCGACACAATTCGAATAATTGTGCGAAATCAATTAAGCGGGTTCTTGATTCGATGCAATTAGTCCGATCATCGTTACAACAATCCTCAAAGTCAACTGGGTATAACAAATCTGCCCAACTGCCTACTACTCGCCGGTAAGCTCGTTCTGAAAACATCTCTCTGATTTATCCAATTTCGGTCTTTTTAATGAATTCACCGGCAATTGTATATACCGAAGTCAGAACTTGGCCAATAATCGATTTGAATCAGTCGCTTCGAGACTGGAGAAGCGAAATTCTCCATCTGAGACAGAATTGTTTTTTTTTTTCTTTTTCTTTTACGGAATCGTCCACCTAACTACTTCAATCTCGGGATGCCTAACCTGACCTAACCTCGGGTATATCAAAGGAAGAAATTATGAGGTTCTGGAAAGTTCGATTTTTCACGAGCTATTTCCCCGCAACGTGGCGCGATGTTCACTAGTTGTATTTGGGGTTCAAGGAGCATATACCGATCTTTTCATCGTTCGGACCCAAGGGATTGGAATTATATCGTCGTGGGGGAAAATATGCCGTTGGCGCGATATCACTCGTTATTGGGTAAGACCGGTGAAAGGAAGAATGTAGCAACGTTGATGCTGTAGAAATGTAGCACGGTGCATTGCCGCGTCTTCGAAACTTTATCTCGAATAAGACGCGAAGTATAAAGTGCTTGTTTCTCGCGGCAATGCAATTATTAATGATGAAACTAAAAAAATGACACGGAATACTTTTCTACGTCTACACCCGCAATTGTTTACAATTGTGCGTCATGACATGCGTCAAGAGTCGGATGAATGTATTTCAATGACGGGCAATTGCTGCAAACATCACTACTACCGCAGCTGTGACACTTTATCGTCTGTATGTTTTTCGTCGCGTTCCTTTGAAAAATTCCACCTTTTGAAAGCCCGTAATGAGAAAATTGTCCGGCAGATATGACCAAAAAATCTTTAAAAAATCATGTACAAACAAATATACTCCGGTTATAAAATAGAAAATTACTTCTCTCGAGTTATAGAGCGAAGTTCATTCCGGCATCGTTCATCCTTCGCCGCGAAATGAAAACAATGTCTTTGACGTAGAATTGATTTTCCGAAAGCTGTTTCCACTAATTTAATTAAAGCAAACAAAAAAGAAACAATGCATAATGCAGTCAGCCGGCCGACCAATATTTACTCGGCCGGATCGTTTTCGCTTTGTTCTTCGGCGTCGGGAATGCTCTTTAATTTGCTAAAGATAATTACTTTGTACAAACTCGAAAAAGTAAATTGGAAAACTGATTTCGAGTCGATATATATTGTATATATGTATATACGGTGCGTTTCGAAACGTGCTGACGAATCGGTTGCCAACGATTTTTGAGAATTTCCCCCATGAATATACCGAATGCCATCGTGGTGATAATATTCCGTTAACACCTTGTTCGTTTTATCATGGAAATGTTCTTCGACATTTCCCAAAGGCCGGAATGACATTTGTATAGAATTTTACATAAATCGTTCAATTAAATTTGCATCGCGTGTGATGGCAATGTTATTATACGCCCGTATATATGTACGATTTTATCGTTTTAGTAGCGGCGGTTCAGTCTTCGGCCATTTTTCACCCCTTTATTGAACTCTTTTAACGACTTGAAGAATACCTGTACGAAATGTATCAGAATGCCGGTAATAAAGTTCGTCTCTCGTATAATCTACGTTTATCGTTGATGCGAGTCAACTCAACCCTTCTCTATATATATAAGTATTTTCTATATCGATTCGAAAAATATATCGATTCGTTTTATTTAAAAAAAAATCATTTTTTATCATCGTACTTATTGTCATGCACTTCTATTAATTTAATTTCTTAATATATACAATAAGATGATAATAAATCACCCAAATACTTTAACATTTCAAGTTTTTAGGTGAGGAAATTACAATAATTAAAAAATTCATATTTTCTAATTTCGTGTTTTTCATCTTTCACTATACTATTGTACACGTGTCATCCCTCCCTATATTCATAGGCCGATCACGCCGGGTGCACAAAATCGATCGATTTCCCTCGTCTTGACTAATGTTCCTGGAAAATTTCCTCCGACATAATTTTCCAAATCGGACGAGTGGAAATGAGGGTCGTGCCTGATTTCATAAATTGGAGAGTGGCGACCCCTGCGGTATAGGGATATTGATATCGGGATTAAACAGAGATATATGCGATTTGGCCGTTGCGATATTTCCGTCTGTCAAGATTTTCATTGTTATTCACTGTGAGAATTTCAGACATTTATTTGCCATACGATTTAAGAAGATCAATGCAAACAATTCCTCTACAGGTATCCAAATTTTTGATATTTTTGTCATTCTTTGTTCTTGCATTTTTTACGTTTGCGCAGCATTTCTGTAATTTCTATTATAATCCGTTTCCTCCTGAAATGGCAGAAATTGTTGCTGTTTTTTTTTTTTTTTTTTTTTTTTTTTTAACGCGAATACTTTTCATGTAAATTATCGATGGAATTTTCGTGAAAAACTATATTCTACAGTTTTCTGGTATGTTTTTTCCAAATTTAATAGCCCACTTTTCAATATATATATTGTATATATATATATATATATGTGTGTACATTTTCCCAATATGACGTCCCGAATGACGAAAAACTACGAATAAATTAATGTGCTTACTGAAATCATTTCTTCGCGAATAGTAATTTCGGATGGGGTGGAGTAATTATAGTTGTAAAATTCACAATCGTGGCTTCAAAATGTCGACTTCTTTATGAAAAATTTGATCTTTTGCTCGTGATATTTTTACAATATTTTATATACATATTTACAAGCTACCTCGAAAAATACCTTGTAACAAAGTTCATAAAAATTGGATTACGGATTATGGATTACGGATTCGTAATGTTTGTGATCCCTCAAAAACCTTCGTGTACTAATCTCCGTTGAAAATTTTTCATTTACCAAAATGAAATTCTAATCGTAAGGACCAAATTTGCGGGAATAAAAAGTCATACGCATATGTTTCTTTATTAAAAGATGACAATGCGACAATTTCTTTTGTTTTAACGTGCAAATTTCACCGAAAGGAGTAATAGAGGAAAGATAGTAAAAAGAAAAGATACAGGTCGTGTGACACTTTCATTTTTTTTTTCGGAGAATTTATTGGAGTGAAAAGTAAAAATAAATGTGAAGCTTCCATTTTTTCAAGATTGATATTCCACTTTTTGAATAATTCGAAAATAATGACACTTGTGAAAATGTTAAATATCACTCTTACAATCGGAAAATATTCAACGTCAATTGCAGAGATTTAATTTACACTTTAATTTAATTTGCACGTAAGAAAAATGTCACGAATTTTCACACTTTATAATCAACATTTCACAAATCACACTTTAAGAGTGAACATTTCACACTTTATGGAGTAGAATATATCGCTCTACTTTGGAGTGAGTCTGAGAATTTTCACTCCAGAATGAGCGAAATATCACTGTAAAAAAAAACTGACTCGATTTTCACTCTTTGTAGAGTGAAAAGAGTGATAGTATAGTGACATTTCACTCCAGTAGAATATTTTATGTTTATATCGAGTAAAAATTAACCATAGTTACACAAATGAAATAGACTTTTTCACTTTATGCACGACTTTTTTACTTTACGCATGTCATCTTCTAGCGTGCATAAAAGTTGACTTTACGCACTGAAATCGGGCGTCTAAAGTACTATTACGCACTAACTTTACGCACAACATGACAAAAATAAAGCATTAAAACCTGACAGTTGAAATTCGTATTGTATATTTTACGAAATTATGTTAATACTTGGAACACTAACGAAGTAGATAAATTCTAAATAAAAAGAAAATAAATATTTATTAAAAAAACGCGATTGTGAGTTGGTTATTTTTGAATGTTTATGTTAAATGTCATCATTTTTAGTTTCAATTATTTTAATATGCTTGTTTTTCAAAATTTGATTAAATTTGATTGCTAATTTTTTTTCTTAATTATATTTTAGAATTATTATATTTTTTAATTATAGGTTCGTTTTGGCAATGTTAGTTTTTATAACCTTATACCTGTTGTGTTTGCTTACATATATTTAGTTTTGTGTTTTCGACCACTTCTTATTTATGCAAAAAACAGTAAGTAGACATATTAACGCGATATTTCCAAGAAAATTATTTGAAAACACATTGACACAAACTATTTACAAAATTCGTAGCTTTCTACGAATTCTGCAACAAACAATATTTACAATTTCAAAGTTATTGTCTAGCGTTTCTCAAGGTTATACGGAATGAAAAACATAACATTACTATTTACCTTTCTGTCGAGATTACCAAAGAAACAACTCATTTATAGGCAAATCCACTTTTAACCTTTCAGTTCCTAATTAAATACTGATCATATACACTTTTTTCGAAGTAATATAATTCTCTCTCGTGACTCATTTTTAATCAATGGCGGTAAAGCAGGATAATACTGTAAGAATAATAAGCTTAAAACTGTAAATTATATATTTAATTCTTTTGATTATTTTCGTGAAACTCTGTACTTGGGAGTTTTTTTGGGTCGCAGTGATCATGAGGCTGGAATAAAAATTCATACATATATTCAAAATGGCGAATAAAATTCATTTCGTTCGGATGAAACTTGGTAATAAATGAAATTTGAGGATCGCAAAATCTAAGCCTGAGTTTTAACAAAACGGAATACAAAAACAGTAAATAATGCAAAAAATAATCCTAAAAGCTCAGAAGTGACACATTTCAAATAAATTCCATGAAAAACTAAAGTTCCATTAATCATTTTTACGCAGAATCGAATAATATGTTCCTTCGGCCCATACTGCCAAGTATCTGAAATATTAAATTTCGTTTCATGACAGTAGATCTAATTGGCATAAATCTACGATGCTTATATAAGAGTACAAGAAAATAATAGCAGTGACGACACATGTGAAATTTCATGATGATTTTTCCATCTTCAAATAATTATAGAATATATTCAAGAAAATTCATAAATAAGATGATAGAAGTACAAAGTGTTCGTCCTGCCCACCTATCGAGTAGTGACATTTAGCCGACCTAAAGTTGCTATTTATCAAGAACATCAGGAGTCAAAGGAAAAGCGCCCCTTTCTTGTTGCGCAGAAAAAGCACCGACTTTCAGCAGTGAATATTAACTAGAGGTAATTAATTTCGTCTCATAAATGAGTCGTCCGTGTGATTGCTATTAATTTGCCTTGCATTACCCAAAGGTTGACGTTATATATTCCGAGCGCGAGAGATTAATCGATCTATATTACGATGGCACACATGATTAAAAAAGATAGCGAACTAACGTTCGATCAATTATCCGCTGGTATAGGAATCGAATGCAGGTAAAACACAATGCTTGAGCCGAGTTATCAATCAGTGATAATACAGATTGCTAATAATGACATTCCATTTATGTGATCCTAAAATCCGCGGTTCATAATTCAAACGTTGCTACGGCGGATGCAACGAGATAGTATACTGTAAGATTAATCTACCGAATGCAGAACTAATACATGCATACAGTATATGCGCACACAGATATCTGCACTCTGCAAGTTCTAATTTCGACCGTAAGATTATCAATTTACGTGATTTTTATATTTATACGTTCGATTGTGTAATTTTAAGACGTAAATAAGATCTATTTTTTTATAACCTCTACATTTTTCTATAATTCATGTAGATTATGGAACATTTTGTGACAAGGCGATGGATTAGATAAAATAGATGAGGTTAACAAAAAAAGAAACCACAAAATAAAAACATGAAATTAAGACGAATCTCAGACGAGGTCAAAGGTAAAGTATTAAAAGTTTCGTAACGTTTGCTTAACATATTAGAATTGTCGTGTTCGACAAACCCTCAGAGGGATCATTCCTTCATAATTCTTGTATCGAATCACGGTTGGGGTCAGACATTTCTTCATGGGCGCAAACACGGCTCGAAACAAAATTATGTGCTTATGCAAAGTTTGTTCTATTGTTCTTTCGGTAAAGGATTCTTTCGTGTTGAGGAAATTTCGGCGACGAACTGGAGACATTATGAATTCGTGTTTGCGCCTAACTCTCTTAACACCTAGTTACACCGGATTCGTGTATCAATTTCGTCATAATTGATGACTATTCCTCGTTGAATACACGGGAAACCCTTTAATTACGACTTTCCCCTCTGGCCAATGCCTTCGGGCTTTGGAGTAATGTACTCGAGTGCACATTGGCTTCGTAAAAAATGCAGGTTCGCATTAATTAAGAACGAACGATCGAACTTCCTTATGACGTACCTCCTTACGTGAAATTCTGCCAGGATTGCTGGCCATGACTGCTATTCGCGAAAGGAAATCGGTGCTTGTGAAAATTCCATTGAACTGCTGCTCGCTTGGTTTGATATTTCATGGTTGGATTCGACTATACTTGGTTGGCAGGTCAAACGTAATAAACTGCTTTTAGTTCCGTCCATTGTAATTACTTGGCGCTCTTAACGTCAGACGTCAAATTGGATGGAGGCTACTTTTTTCACTTGGTTCGGTGCGTTATTGGATGGGTTTACAGCGTTTAGGAGCTGACTTATTTGAGCTAACTATTTTTTTTTACATGTATTTTATAAAACAATAATTGTATTTGTATCGCTAACATTCTGTAATGTATGTTGTATAACGAAAACGATGACTTGGTAGCAATCAATTGTCTGACACATGCGCGTGAGCCTCCAACAGTCGTTAATGATTGGTTAGGACAATAAATGAATTGGTCAGTCCGCCTAATTGTGATTGTTCCATGATCTTTTGGTTCCAACTAATTGGTATCGTATTCTAAACAATTAGTGGTTGGAGAAATACGAATTTTAAATGTTTCTAGATGCAGTTTGACGCCAAAAAATAAAACCATCAGTTGGAATTAAATTGTCTCCGTATTCATTTAATTGGATCAAGCTAATAATTTAACGAATCAGTTTTCAACGCCAGCGGCAACATCCGTGTAATCTAAATATTTTCGGGGTATTCAGTACGAGTGCTACAGCGTATACTACAAACTGCAATATTATATGCATGAATTTCTAAAATTACGAAACCAAATTTCGCGCCGTCCTGTCGTGAACTATGAGCGCAATATTCACGATGATGCACATATGTCCCAAAGGAATTTGCTCGGTCGCTTGTTCAGAACAATCTAAATGAGAAATCTCCCATTCGAAATATATCTCTTATTTAAACTGCACGGGAAGTCATTAACACTCTCGCTTGTACAGATAGCGTGCCTACAATCGTAGGAACTTACCCAGAAAATTCAGGTGACCCATATTTCGCCAGACGTTTAATTAATCCAACTAGACACTTGCCGCCGTGGACGACGAAGAAGAAACTACTTGAGTAAGAATAGACTGGATACTCCAAGGAGTTAATTTGGATGAACTTGCTTTTCCAATAAAAAAAAAAGAGAAAAAGAAAAAGTGCATTGGCCAAAGAAACGACCGACCGATTATCTTTTAATTATAGATACTAATTACGGCTGCAAGCGGCGATGAATGCCAAGCGGAGCCCAAGTTACTGAACGAAGACTGACAATTACGCAAGAGACGATACTTTCCGAGTAGGATATGCTTGCAAATCAGATGCAATTTACCTTTCATCCAACATTATCAAAAATTATCGCGCCAAATATGCAATATACCAATTTTCTCCCAGCCTGAACATTATTCGATAACTCAACGCCGTGTAGTGAGCTATAATCGAATACTTCCGATGCACGCTTCGAGGGCGGGCAAGGGCTGGTCTTGAATATATAGGACTAACTTGCCGTCGCCGCAGCTGCCTCCAAGTCCGTTGTTGGGACTCCGGTTCCCAACCGCCCGTCCATATTTCCATCGCCGCAACATGGCGCCGCGATGTGCCTACGTCCGTATGGGTCATTCCGGCGCATTAATGCGAGGCGTGCCTTGGGTTAAGGTCGCCGAGATATACGACGATCTTCCGAGACCACGAGGCGCGCCGAACCGGACCGCAAGAGCGTCGATCACCCGTTGCATAGGCGATGACGGAGATTAGCGCTGCGTTGCCACGTCGCCACTTTGTCTCGCATATCCGACGTATGTTCGTTGGAAGGGTGACTCGATCCGTGGAATCCCGGGATTAGGTGGAAATGTGTCATTTCCCAACTGCAATCGATACCACGTGATTGTTTCCATCCATTTATAATAAAATACATATTTAGATAATCGGTGGCCAAGTGACCCTCCCTAAACTTATTTTGTGGATTTCAAGATACTCACTTGTAATAAATCTTCGTACGAATGTTGGTACAAAGGAAGCGAAAGCAGCTGCAGGCGTAACTGGGGTGAAGTGCCCTGAGTCTGTATTGAAATCATAAAAAGGAAATGTTGAAGCCGCAATATGTTCAAAAAGCCTCTAGATCACTGATCTTCAAAACACTGATCTGAACTATCTAGGGGCTGATCTGATAAAACAAAAGATGTCGTAAAAGTTAGGCAATCATGAATGACAATGAAAAAGTTCAGGATTCAACACGTCCAACAATAAAAAGATTTGTGTCATCCATAGTGATATTCGCACATAGTTGAATGAGTAGCACGCTTTCTTCATAATAAGGCCTTCCAGTACTATACGTCAACAGCATCAAATGTCGTTGGAAAACATATTTCGCTGCTAAATATTCGATGAAGAGTTTGCACTTTCTTTGTCCAGAAATTGGAAAACTAGAAAATAATAATCACTAAATCTCACTCGACTCGAGTACTTTTGAAGTATGCGCAAATGATGGATTTAGAAAATCAAATAAACATTTATTCGAAACCAGCATCTGAAGTTTGCTGGTAATAATACCTCCTTGGATGGAGGTACGTCGGTGGTGGGTTAATTAGCGTTTGGTTCCCGCAAGCTCATGCCCCGGGTTCATGGAATCCTGCTGGGTATCGGATATCGTACGTACGCTCTCGACTGTTAAATGGATATCGACATGTGGTGGGTGGAAAAAGGAGACAAGCAGTGAAACGAACACCGGTGGAGGAGAGATAAATAAAGGAAAAATTTAAATTGGAGGGTTGGGTATAGTATTGCCGATGCGAGCGTTGCGATGGGACGCTTTGGTGTGGGATTTAAAGCTGTTAGATGTGGTTGTTAGTTTAGATTTACTGCTGGTCGCGTAAATGCTTCGATCCACGCATCACCTGTCCGACAAGGTGGGTGTGCAGATTGAGAAATTATTGACGTTGTTAGAGACTATTAGAATTATCGAGTTAGGTGTCGGGGAGGAAATTGGCTCGGCGGGATATGTTAACTTGCGCGAGGTTAACGTCGGTTTACCGTTTCGTTATGTTTGCTACTGCTGCGAACCTCCCTCCAGTTCATACATATGTGACTCATCCTAGGAATTGACGGAATTGACTAAGGATGGCTAAAGTTACGGTGTGCTTAACTTTGCAGCAGGATGGTGCAACAAGGTAATGCCATAATCCACGATGCGATTAAAACGTGGGTTGTGATACGGCAAAAGTCTAGTCGGAGAGGAAATGTGAAGAAACTATATAGAATATTCCGGATGAGGGTGGGACAATGGTAACAGTCACCGATCAAATTTCATTATTCCCTATACCTAAGTTCCAGAGTGTTCAGTTAGTGTTCTTATCGTTTTGCCAAGTCCAGACATGGTTCATGGTTTCGACTCTCTGCGCAAGTAGTTACTTGCAGAACGTCGGGGTCGATTGATTGAAAAGCAGGGTGTATTTGGATCGCGGCGAAATCAAAACCGTAACGGCGCTTGTGTAATTTTGCCTGGGGCCCATCAGGCCAATTGACATAACTCCAAGTTTGACTGGAATCCGAACTGAAGATCAAAATATCAAAGCGCTAATTTTCCACCTCCGAGTAGTTTCAGTAAAGTCGCGGGAATTGACTACAGGTATACATGTATAATCAGAGATTTGCATTTTTAACGAAGCCAAATGAATATTACGTGATCAAAGGTTTGCACGCTAGTTTCCAAGCAGATACGGATCAGCAATATACGTTTGGACACGTATAAAACATGAGACTTTACGTCAAATGCAAAGGCTACCGTCGAATTCCATGCAAATGTTATCAAGGCAGACATCTTTACGAAGCTCCTTGTTACTGTTCTCCAGTCTGCTGGTCAAAGCTCGCGTATTGGATTTCCTCTTACGCGAAAAGAGTCGCAACAGCGTGTAAAGGAAAGTCGTACTTACTCCCTCGAGAACGTCTTTTTTCGCTTAACATTTTGCTCGATACATTCGAGCATTTTTATTCAAAGTTATTTATTGAGTTACAAATACGGTAATACTTTATAAATGTAAAAATGTACTCGAACGTCGTGTCATTCCGAAAACATTTTTGTAAAAATTGTAAAATTGTGAAAAAAAAAATTGTTTTTTTTTCAAGATCCTACATGAAAACAACGATCAATCGCGGGGCAAGCGAGGACGGCACTTTCACAAATTCGTCGTATCGCGAATTTTTTAACACGTTCGAAAAATAAAACGGCGAAATTCCAATAGACAGGAATGGACGTATCGCATTCGTCAAAAGTGTCATTTTAACACGCCTTGTTGCGAGTGCATGTTTTCAAATGCGCGCTTCGAAAAGTCTGGATTTAACTTCTCCTGGATTGTGGGGTCGGGACGTTTACAGTGTTCTTTCGGGATTTTAATATGAAAAGTGCAACGTAACTTCGAAATACTATATATATACACTTGCCGAGCGTGCGACGCGCAAGACATGTTTAAAGCCCCCGTTAACGGCATCAGAATTAAAGTAAAACAGAAATACGGATGGTTAACGACGACCGTAAATTTTTCGACGCGCGTAACGAATGTTGTATCTTCTTGTAAAAGAAGCTCTTTCTCCTGTAATAGTTGTCTTCCTACGCCGGTAATATGCCTCACATGTATCACGAGCTCGAGAAAAAGTGATAACAATTTACTTTCTTCCATAAGACAAGCTTCCCCTCTACCTGCTATTAACGCGTCGCTCTCTCCCTCATTTTTAATAAAACGCTAGAAGACACGATTGTACAAATAAGCTTGGACTACAACACGTTCTACTACACATATCAAAAGAAAAGTCTTTATAAATGTTTGCCGATTTTCACGGAGGAATACGCAAATATAGCGAACCAAAATTGTCGGTCATGAATATCCGAATCGAGCTTAGGGTTCAGACTGTATCACGGAGCTTGTTGACAAACAAACTGAGCTTGCGGTTATTATTTGGTAATACAGCTTACTATGCACCACGCGTTTAATGAAAGTTTCAAGGGCTTTCGCTTTAGCAAACGTATCGAGTAATAAAGTTAAATTTCATAATAACTTAAAGTCTCGTCAAATTTTAAGCACCGCTTTAATATTCGATCGATTTTAGGAGAAAACTCGAATGTAGGCTAAGTGTCTCGGTTCAATTATTACCACCACGACTTTGCCAAGGGAATTTTTTTTTTTTATTTTTATTAACGTGTAAGATGATGAAACGCGAATAAAGGATAATTAATGATGTACGCGGATGCTGGGGCTGGTATAAATGTTCTCTCTACGAGCGTCATTGAAGTCCGTTTATTAACTATAATCATCCTTGGAGAATTACGGACGACGCCATTTAGAACGCTCCGCCTGATCGATCACGCTGATTCGACAAAGTATATCTACGTGACGTTACCGCATTACGTCTTTGTTCGCTTGCCTGTAACGCAAACATCGGGTTGCAATGAGAACTCTGCGTCAACGTCGCTTTAAGGAAGACTCACGAAATGAGGCAAATTAACAATGCATAAACTTGATGAGATTCAAACAAAATAAGATTAGATGACACGGCGGAACGAATTCTCTGATAAAAAAAAAGAAAGAAAAAAAAAAAAGAACGCACCTTCTTCGAGTAAAGTTATTGTTTGACATTTCGCATCTCCGTCTTCTTCATTGCTCTTTACATTGTCCCCTTTGCCTCTCTCGTACTCGCGGCAGTCTCAAAGTCCTGAATTCCGTTTGAGCTCGTATACTTCAAGCTCCGTCAGACAGCGCATCATGTTGATTATTTCGAAGCGTACGAAGTGCCCGAGATGGAATACGTGCTCTGCATCTTCCCGAATATTTTTGTACCTCTCTCCTCCGCTATGTCTCCGACGAAATAATGCATACAGTTTGTTTTTATTGTGTTCAGAGAACATTTGTTTATTTTTTTTTTTTTAGACTGACTGGTGTTTTTTTTATCACCGACTTGGGTTTTCTCGAAGCACAAGAGTCATTCGCGAGATTTCCATTTTTGCTTTCTTTCCTACCTTATTACCCCTACTGTCATTTCATTCCATTGAATTTAATAGGCGGTATGTGCACCTAGGGCAGTAAACCTTCCAGGTTAGCTCCTTCTGTTTTAAGAGACGCTTCCTCGTCAAGTGTCTCGTCGAGCTGCACGGACTCTGCAATGAATTGTTTAGGAAGCGGATTCATAGCAAAGACGATCTTCCTTATCCCACGAAATGTTACCGGATACTTCTTCGACGACCTCATCCTGGCCCGGTTTACTTATGTATGCATCGATGCCGCTAAACCTAAACATCCACTTACGCGACAGTTTTGTTAGCATAATAAGCCGTTCTCATCCGTAGCGGAATTACGTTCATTGACGTGCACGTCTTAATGTTTTTGGTTCACGATGATCCAAGGAACGTTACTCAATTGAGAATATCGATAAAATATCAATTATTCAGATTTCCCCAGCTGCACTTTTAGTTTTGTATTTCGGAATTGCTGGAAATACGGTTGCTTTCTTATTTGATGTTCTTTACTCACTTTACGTCTCTTTCGAAAGCAATATGGGATCACTGTAATACGGCGGAGTCTATAAAGATCCTGAAGGATACAAAGCATGGAATCATGACGAAAAAGTACGCAAACGTACAAATCGAACGATTGTTGCATCTGTCTCCCATTAAATGCAATCGCTAATACTCAGCGGAGGTAGGAAACTGATAATAAATTTGTGCTTTGATGATCTGGATGATCTTTCGATGAAGAGCGAGTACAAATTTACTATTGATTAACGTATTATACATTCGGTAGCCATTTTCTTATGATCGAATACACGCAAGGGCGGCGCACTTTGGTGATTACTGTAAGCTGTCGGGTTTACGTTCAATATGTGTCCTTGTTACATGGACGACTTGGTGCCCGGCCGTTCTCTCAACACGCAGTATCGCACATGCGCCCGGCTTCGTGCATTAGAACATTGTACATGTCGCCATCGATAACACGGTAAACACGAAACTCGCAATCGTCGTGTGTATTTAACAACGACTGGGCCTGCATTCAATCTGCATGTATCGATATGCGTAACGAGATCTATCCTAGAATGGCCGGTCTCAGGTGGCGAGCGAACGAGGTGCGCGACGGTTCGTGTCTCCATCGAATAACCCGTCATAATGATACATTTCGTATAATTGAATGCGAACGCGCTGTTAAATTGCACATGAACGAATCTGATGCAAACGTAGTACGTTTTCGTTAACGCATGACGCCAGGGGTCGCAATTAAAGTAGCGTATACGCGTGTAAATTTTACGTGGGCTATACCCGCGTACACGGAATATCGTGCCTGGGAATATTACGTCAACGCGCAGTGTGCTTTTTATGGTCAACTCCGGGTGGGAGCCTCCGGTACGTGGGTGGTATCCCGCATGTACGCGGAGGTCTGCGAGCGAGCGACTTACACGCCGTTAGTACGTGCATGACTATATAGTGGGCGAGAGAGTACGTGTACACACGGAGAAATCGCCTGGAGCCTTCGTCCCATGCGAAATTTCTTAGCCGCGGGGGTGGGTTAAGAGTAACGGACAAACAGAGCGAATGACGAATGGAAAGCTTACCCGACGTACTCGCTGCACCGACCGCTTCTCGTGCACTTAAAAGGAGGTGAGGGCATAGAGGGCATCGTCGATTCGAAAACATCCTTTTGGCTCCCCGCGAAATTCCTGCTTTCGAACACGCTCGTGAATTCAGTGGCTCCACGATATATCGCTCTTCAGATTTTTGAGAACGAATTTTCGCTTCCGCATGTCGCGTCACCCCGTACGAGGTAAAAGTTGACAATTCAATATATATGACTGACGTTGAAGTGCTTTTGTTGCGAATAAGTCGCGCGTGTACGTAATACCTCGCGGCGGATCGTTTCTATTGGCGCACCTATAGGATGAGCAATCGAACGTTTCCACCAACATCTTGAAGTTGTTTGTCACTAAATGGAAATTCCGAATTTGTTAGTCAAGGAGCTTCGGATGCTGGTTGCAATTCGCCGCTCGACATCATCATGCCCAGCAAAGCATTAACGCAGAATTTCAGCAACCGCGAATGCAATCTGATTTTACGGGCGACTGTTTTCTTCTTCTTGAGTTCGCGCGTTTCCAGTTATAAAAGTCCATTTTACGATAATAAACGAAGGCGCAGCAGCTTTCGCAAATAATTATCGTTTGACGTATGCCGAATGATTTTGTCGGAATAAGATGCTTTTCTTTCTTGTACTATTGAATCTTGCTTCCGTAAAAGCGGATTTGAGACGCATGCGACGATCCCATTAGTGAGGGGAAAATTCTTCCCAATAAAAATCTAAGTCGTAGATACAAATGCGAATTGCCGATGATGGAGATTCGGTATAATTGCGTCCAATATTGGCAGCGTCCAAATCTGGCTCAATCATGTTAACCATGTTTACTCGGCATTTGCGTAACAATCCCCAACCAATGCTTGGTATAAGATTTTATCGATTCGGCGACATTCGGGTGTCAGCTGATGAAAGAATGATTGACCACTGTTGAACACACTTGCGGCGTAACGACCCTACTTGCTGAGTCGATTCTTCGCCAAACCTGGAGTATTTAAAACTTGGATCATACCATCGAGGATTTACGGGAAGAGATCCATCCGCAGAAATTTTAATCTCGCCGAGTCTCCACACTTGGCGGATTCTGAATGCGCGATTTAATGGTCAACATTTTTAATCCCTGTTAGCGAAACGTTCATAACGTTGCTAGACCTCGTTGACGATTCGTCACACGTAAGAATGTCTCGGAAGCTTCGAGTTCGTATCAGCGCGCGGAAAGTAGCTATCGGAAGACCATCGAAAAATAAATTGTGAAACTTGTTACCCGAGGTACCTACTTAGATTCGGTAAGTTTCTTCTCGGCCCACGGCCCCTTCTGCCCCCCCCCCCCCCGTACTTCCCGCTCCAGGGTTCCGAGGAAGTTGGCCAACAAGAACAGTGGAACGCCAAGTATATGAAAGTCACCTCTCGTCCCGTCTTAGGCTCGCGCCACGTATAACTATGGGTTCAGCGCGAGGAAAAAAGAAAACTACCTGGTATATAGGCGAGCCAGCAAAGTGCTCTCGTACTCTGTACATGAATCTTTTTAGCACTCTAGTTTCTCATTCGGAGCGATCCCCGCTACATGCATCGCTTAAAAATGAAGAAAGAGACGTCGAATCATTTTCATTCTCTAATCTGACGTTAACTTTTTGCGAAGGTAGTCCTACCTGATCCAAGACTCTCAATTGGGTTCACAGGCACAAATCTGGTGGTGGCCTTGTGGGGTGTAAATTCATTACTTCATTTATTGTTCTAAATCGCGAATGCCAAACGAATGATATATCGGAGAGAGATTTCGATGCGGCCCCATCATCCGGCCAATAACGAAAGTTATGCCGATCCAATAATTAGACGCGATTGCGCCGATACTTTCCGTGCCGTATTCGGCTGCCCTGTTTATGTGTTAATCGAAGTAAAGGATGTCGATATCGTGATTGCGAGATTCCCACGCGAGAGGCTACAGAGAGAAATGCCAACGGAATATTCTCCAACTTCATCGAACGCGAAATCCCTCCGTATATACGGATTATTGAATCGTATTCGGCGAAAAAACTGTCTGCAAAATTGAAGGAAAAAAAAAGGTTCGTGCAATCGCGCTACGAGGCATCGGCGAGGTCCGCATTTACGTGGAATATCCGCGTTTTCCGTTATGATCGAATTCGCGTTACGCTTCGGCGAAATATTCGCAACAGTAAAAAGCTCTTACTGCATGCACATCCAGCATCAGGGGTGGAGCAATAAGCAGGCGCTGGCTGGGAGGGGAGGAGGTGGTGGTGCTGCCTCGTTTTGGAAGTACTCGTAGCAGTGCGCCAAATGATCGCCCGGGGCTTCCTGGGGATGTATCGTTCTTGGCAGGTGATTCTGTCCTGTCGCTCGCACATCGTGCCTGGCGGTCCTTCTACCTTCGAACATCCTCGCCTGATGTAATGGCGCGAACGCTCCGGCGATGGATTGCGGGCGATCCATTAATTACCGGGCGAATTATATCACTTCCATGTCGAAGACGACACGAAGCGCACCGGAGGCGCGACATATTTTCCACGGACGGACAAAAAAATAAATAAATAAATAAAAAAGGGCCGCGTGGACGTGTTCCTACACCGAAAAAGGCCGCGTGCGCGGAGCAAAAAAACACCGCATCAATTTTCACTGACAGGTTTTGCGTTCGAGAATTTCCCGATCGTACGTTGTAAAAATGTAAAAAGTATACATCTCTATTTCACGCGAAAGTAGGTTAACTGAATATCCAGTACATTTTAAATGTTTCAAATTCGCTAAAGATACGTCGTCGGATGAGACTGGAAATAGCCGCCATCGTCTGTCCATAACTGATTGAAAATATATCATCACTGCTCAATGACTTTAAATAGCTGAATTAATTTTCAACCAAAACATTGATTCGCATTGCATCGAAGAGACTTTTTAATTGATTTGACATGATTTGCATCCACGGAATTTCCGCCCATATATATATGGCATATTGCGTGCTTTGCACGTGTTACAAACAAATACCATATTCAATTACTTCACGCATGGGTTCGTAGCGTGTGGCGCATTTGAAGTACCTTGATTGAAGGCTATAATATCGATAAACTTTGTAAGCTTTGCGCGCATTGCTTTCTTTAAAAAGTGCAGAATTGAGCCAACTCGATGTGTAAATTACAGCGCTATTCGGATTCATCGGGAGACCTATCGAAGCTTTTAAGTTACATTTACTCCTGCGTAATAATTGCTGCCATTAATTGGTAAAAACCGTATATACGAATGGACGTGTTGACACAAAAGCGCATATGTTGAAATTAAAAGCTGCCTAATTGTTGCGTATACCTATGCAATCGTGTCGTGACAGCTATAGAGTGTCATAAAAAGCTTGATGGGATATACTAATTCGGGACATACACGTGGTATAATGAAGAGGGTATAGCTATAGGCGCATGTTGATGAAAGGGGAAAGGAGCCACCATTTCTGATGGGAATTTGAATTCCTCTTTACCGAAAGATGTGTAATATTTTATTCTTCATTGTCAACATGGAGATTGAAGTTTTGAAAGACTTCAAAATTTTGTATCCTTAGAAATTTCACAAAAGGTGGCTAGACGTAATTGGCCGAAATTACAGTCTATTATGCAACTATTGCTATACTTTCTTTATTATACCATTGTACATGCAGTAATATTTTGGATGGACACTTCACTTTCAAGGTGGGTGAAAATTGAACCATTGTTGAAAAGAGTGAATTTTCACTTTTTAACAATGCCATTTTACACTTTACATTTTACACTTGGAATGAGCCGGAGAATTTACACTCCAAGAAATGTATTTTCTACGGATTCAAAATGGCGATCATATAAAATAACGAGTTTTTCCACGATTATCGTGAATAAAAGTTTCAAAATCTTTACGTTATCTTGTTTTCCATATTTTGTATTAAATTGAATCAAAATTTAGTGGCGGGTTGTCAAATTTAAAAAGGGCGGCTCCAATATGGCGGATGGGATATTGCAAGTTGTATCATTTCCGAATGACGAAAATCTTTTGTGGAAGAATATGTTTTTAGTGATTTTTTTTTTATTAAATCCGTTGATTTTTTTTAAAAAGAGTGTCTGAATTCCTGATTTCATTCGAGCAGTTTTGACGACGTAAATCGATGGATCACACTCACGAATTTCAGTCAGATAAGAATAGTTCGTCAGGATATTTTTCCTGAAATTATGCCTGTCCATCCATTCTTTTAGGCAAGGTGTTCTCTATTTACTCCTGAAAGAGTGCGTTTTTAATCTTTAAAACTATAGGAAAACTACGGGCTATTGTAAATTTTCACTTCAGGCAATTTCTAATAATTTTATAGAAGACAATAATAAAAAAGAGGTAAAAATGAACTAGTGATATATAATGACGATAAATCGTCAATATCTCAAAGGGATGGTAATTTATCGCCTCTGGTAAGAAACAAAATGAAAGTAAAACAAAATAACAAACTTTCGAAACAGTAAGAAGTTTCTTTTTTTATTAAAGATGATTTTTCCAAAATTGCAAAATCGTACAAAAATATAATGGAATGAACAGCAATGCGAAAACGACGAAAAAATCAAGTATTATAAAAATCATGAATGACCTTTCATTTTAATTTCACTCCAAGAAATTTAAAGAGTTACGATTGACGCGTAAACTGAAAAAGAATGCATATATCGATCGATCCGGACAACCTTTTCCGCCTAAAAATAGTCGGAAACGCGTATATGATGTGAATTAAACAAAGTACGATATTCTCCAATTCCTTTGTGCGGCACGCTTAAACTTTTAAAGTAGTAAAATATAATCATCATATATACGAGCTTATAAGTGTATAAATCAAGCAACAGTGCGCATAATTAATTACGCGGGTTATCTAATCCTTTTCGTTATTAATCACATACACAGATGATATTTTCTCGTCAAACTTAATTTCATTGAGAAAGGAAATTACACCGCAACCACTACCATTTGAAATATGAGCGGATGCATTCTAGCGTATATATATATGCAGAAAGTAAATGAGGGAAATTAAGTTAATTTGCGTGAAAATTTCGCTGCATGAATGCTTCGAACTAAAAATAAATAAATGTACGCTTTAATAATATACGCGTTCGGTAAGACATTTATCGAGTGCTCGATAGAGCAAGTAATATGTGTCGGGGATGAAATAATTGTCGAGAATCAAACGCTAATAATAACAATGATAGCATTTATAAATATAAACTTGAATTTCCTTCGAAATTCGTATAAAATGTCAATTTTTATTTGTTTCGTTTTTTTTTACCGGTAATATTTTAATACGCATGATAACGCCCATTCTTGCATTTATACATAGCGCCCCAAAACTTCACCCGTGGAAAAAAAAAAGAAATAATTGCCGAAAGCGCGAACGCACGGATATGAAAGCATCGATTTGCTTCGGGATAAACGGAATTTATAAATTGCAGTTCTTCGTTTAACATATTTGTTAATATTTAACTTTTAGGGGCAAGTGAAGCCTTCGGATGACGATGTCTTTCGAACTAAACATTTTTAATTAAAATATAGATAGGCAATGTATGTATGTATGGTTTTTGGAGTAATTCGAATCTGGTATGAGATTTTTGGGGGTCGTTGAAAATTTCTAATGCGGAGAGTTTTAGGAATTTTCTCCGTATCGAGGTACGCGGCTATTAAAATTGACAATAATTGATAAATTACAGTTGACGATAACTGACGTCGATTGACGATAATTGGCGCCGATTGACGAAAACAGATGAAACATTTTCGCGAAAACGAACGAAAATTGATTGACATTTCCCGAGATAAAATAAAAAGCATATATTAGGTCATGACGTTTCGCGCCCGGTCTTCTGATGGTTCGGGTGTGTGATTCCCCATTCAACTGTTCAAGTGACGAACAAAGCGTAACGACGTCGGGGATACGGCATTTTGTAACATGCGAAATTCAAAACTTTCGGGTAGAAAAGCCGTAACGACATTACGTAGTAAACCAGCTGGCGCGAGGACGGCGCGGGGTTGTCTCGGAAAACAAAAAGCTCTCGAAGCTGTTGCCAGCGAAAGGCCGGGAAGAGGGTCGAGAACCGTGGTGTTAATGCGAGCGAGCGAATGCACTTTGCAGGGATTTGATTCTCCTCAAGGACGCGTCCTCGAGCCTCGTTACAAGACGCGAACCATCTCCCGAGCGCATTACGCGTTTACGAGAATGTCCCGCATATATGCGGGGGAATGGCAGGGGATGTTTCGACCCTAACTGCAGCTAATAATTCACATCCGTTAAATGCATTTTAAGATCGAATGTCGTTACCAGCGACCAACTGATGGCTCGTTTGCAAAACGCACTCCTTTCCAAACCGATTCGAGGACTCGCTAATTTGGGAGAACCTCCCCGGCGAAAGATTAAGCCTTGCAATTGTATCCCGCGACGAACAAACAGGTGATGCATGAACATAAAATGCGTTGAAATATGGAAGGTTATACGCCGTTGCATTGTTTGATTCCAATCCGGTTGCGGATGCCAAGGACACTAAACATAATTGCGCAAACTCCAATTGGCCTAGTTCGCTGCAACTTTCTAATTGCAAAATCACGCCCAGTCGCAATTACTAGTAATCCGTCATTCCCTCTAATTTTCTGGAAAACAACCATCGCTTCCCGCTCGGCTCCAGTGTTATATACGTCCGAATTAATTTTATTAGCCGAGGATTTAATTGAGACGTAACCCGGTGGAGAGCCATTTTGCGTTTCGAGCAACATCGGGAGATGCTACTGATAAATAACTTAGCCAACCTCAGCCAGGTGTTATGCGCCGGCACATTCTTCTCGTATACGAAGAAGACGTTAACGTTCCCGTAGCCAATACTATAAGTCGATTACGCCAAGTCGACGTGAACATACGTCCTCCTAAATCCCACAGGAATGTATTCCTTGCAGTCACGGCTTCCTTCTTTTACGGTTCACGCTGCACTGCTTGGGAGTCTACTACAGCCGTGCCGCGATAAATCAGAAAACCACTCCTGGGTATTCTTACGAATCATTGTGCCGATGTCGCGCTACTCAGCCGTGTACTGGAAGTAACAAAGTGTGTCTTCGGGCCGTGCATCTCTCATTGAGTTTTGGAAATTTCGACTTTCCTGATTCATCATAATTTATCAGAACTTGATGAACGATCGCGTTGTTGAATGCGTACATTGGGACGATCAATGATTTTCCGTTATTGTTAGAAAACCTACTTACAATGGACGTTCGACGGACGTCCTTGCCATTGAGAACTTGTGGCGTTTGGGCAACGTCCACTTCACGTTAAGGTTTATTAGACAAGCACTTATGGTGACCAATATAAAATATACCTGTTTCAGTGGATATTTTCTGTCTGCATTTGAAACACCGTTTTGGCGTTGTGCTTATCTGGCATGCCAGAGGCTATTCTGGGTATATCATGCGGCTGAATCAGGCATATTTCTGCCTAATTTACTATAATATCTTCTCCGTGTAGGATTTTCCTTCCGAGAATTCGTCTCGTGATACGTACATGGCGAGAGCGTGAAATATGGACGGTGGTGTGGGGACGAATCGCTTTTTTCGGACGATTTAACGGAGCGGAAACTTTGTCCTTCGCCTTGCGCAAACTTGGAGATTAGCGAGGCGCAACGCACAACCGAGCTCCGCAGGGGAATGAATAGGGCAATTTCTCGTTAGATTAAGGTAATGCAGACGCGGGAAGTGGGGCCAAGCTCGGAAAATGGTTGAGGGGAAATTTCGTAATTAGCGAGTCGACGTTTTGGGAACTCGGCGACGAGTCACGGCGTTGGGAACGCGCTCGGATGCAGCGTTTTTGCGCTTTCCTTCTTTCGCTATTTATCGCCACCTGGAAGACCGTAACGAGTAGCGATTTCAATGAGAAATGAGGGAACCGTAGGACGCACGCTTGATTTGGGAATATGTTAATACGGGATTGGAACCATTGTCGTCGTAATTAACCTCTAGCTCGAAAATTCGGATATGTTTAAAGCGTACAATTACCCGACTGAATCGTATAACCATTACCGAATGGGTATTTAAACTAGACGCGAGAGTAGAATGAAAACAAAAAAAAAACGAGAAAACGAAAATGTAGACGTCTCGTAAATGAAGTAGTCATTTGGAAAGAGGCTCTTAGTGCCATTAAGAGTGAACGACCGAAGCCTTTTTAATCTCCAAATCACACGTATCCCTCCGCCGCCCGTGGAATTAGAGAATCGACGCATTGATTTCTGTCCCGCGCGACTTCTGGTCATTGCCTTCTCCAATTAAAAGTCAATTAATCCAACTTCCGAACTAATTTCTACCGATTCGAGCTATTATCGAATTCCAAGCACGATTTCGCGACGACGATGTCGACGAATACTACGCGGCGTGCTTCTGTTCGTTGGGCGGATTCGGTCTATAATTAAGCGGATGTTAAAAGAGAATTTACGATAGGTAATACATACCGCAAGGGTATAAGAGTCTTTCCGAACCTGTTGCGCATTGTTACTTGGTTTAAGAACGACTGCTTGATACAGAATGCCGTCTCAAGTTCTGCCTTACTCGAAATCTGTACATCTTCATGCACGAAAGATTGAACGGATATTATAATGTATCACCCGTTTCTTTAAAAATGAGACATTCACATCGAGATGATCACGAAGCGCTCCTATTCCGCAGAGATTTTATACGTCAATGGTGATGATCAGTATATTAGACCATTTCAATCTCGTAATCCTTGAGTGTCTCTGCGAGGATACCTCCCTTCCAGGGCTCCTTACAAGGATCCTAACCATTTACCGTGTAATTCTGTGTATTCCGCTTGTGTCGCCAACTTGTCGAGCAATACCTGCTCTCCGCTTTAGTCGGAGGATCGTATTTGGAAGAAGTCATACACGGAGGAACTTAAGGGCGGTAGAGTTTCAATCCGAGTTCAGAATCATCGTACAAATATAAACAACTTGGCTTTCGCTTCTCACCATCTCGTGGAAGTCGAAACGCATTAAAGTACAAGAAGCGTAGTAGAGTATTGTCTGAGAGCTTTGCCGTTTGATGTCGTATTAATCATCAACAATGATGCACACCGCGACTCGTCGGTGAGTGGCGTGCGAGATGAGTTTCGCCGAGTCGCACGCGTCCCGCAACTGAGCACGGGAGCAGTGAATTGTAGCTGAAACCGCAGCACGTCTAGTCGTATATCATAAGCGCCGTAGAAGAAAGTTCTGGTTCTCGACGCTCAATGCCACAAATTGCCAGAGCGTAGGATGTATTCCCCGTTGCCGCTGCTGCAACCTGGCTTTCTCGAGTTCCCCTTCTTCGCCTTCGGAGGAAGACCCTACGTGGGACTATAGCTTCGAGCTTAGAAGAGGGAAAAGTGTTTTTCTTTTTTCGTGAAAAATGGTAAGAGGCAATATTCACTGAGCTTCCGACACGGGACGGATTGCAAAGTCAGCTGGCTAGAGGGACGACGAACCTTCAGGATGCATTCGAAACGGCATAACTGTAACGAAGTTCCCGATCTTCTGCAGAATGATGAACTTTGCAGAAGAGCGTAAAGAGACAAAGCGCCTCATTAAAAGCTCCGTAGTACTTGATATTTTACGGAATGCTCTAAAAGACTCCTCCTACGTTAAGAATGGCTGTCGGGTTAATAATTTTAAACTGCCTTTGAAACTTTTGTCCAGAACTGGTGTGTTTTGAGAAGTGAGCATCAGTGAGTCGGCCAGTAAACTGACGCACTCCGAGGAGTATGAAAATACTTGATGCAAACTACTTTGCAAGAAAAAAAAGAACCTGCAATACGAACTTTTTTTATTATCTAATTAAAAAACAAATTGTACGAAGACGGGAATAAAGCAAAGATAAGACATGTTTCAAAACTAACTATGGGAGTATTTCATATTAATGGCTTACTTAAGTAGAGATGAGGTTATTTTACTATAGCTGGAGCAAAATTTGCACGAATTCCCGTGATGAGAAAAAAGAATTCGAAAATTCTGGATCGCGAATTTATGAGACGGGGTAATTGTAAACTTGTCTGAGTGTCGTGTCAAAATTAATCTCGGGACGTCGAACGATTCCCACGACCAATTTTCGCCCAACGGATGATCAATTTTAATGCCCATATCAAGCGCACCGTCCGCCATTATCCATCGTTCATCTCGCGGCAATGAACGAGGCCAGGCGGCGTCCCGTCTTAACTGCTATATACCCAAACCTTCCATCCTTGTTCCTCTATTCCTTTATTAAAGCAGTGCTAGCAGCATGCTCGCCAAATCTTCATTAGTCGTCGTCGTTTATCTGTTCATCTTTCTGCGGACCTTTCTTTGCTCCCCGCCGCGCATTACCTTCGCTGAAATGCGTTTCGCGAAATGAGCAGTAACTGCTTTTTCATTGAACTATTTGCATAAGGCGACGAGGATTTTGATAAATTAACGCGCCGTTGGCGATTGTTTCTTAATCTAGACAAATACTCGTTATATCCACTCTAAGTATTTTAAGATTCATCGTGTCCAGTTCGGATCTACCTTTTTTTGCGTAGTATCTTCTTATTTCTTTACATTCCGGCGTAACGATTGTACCGAGAGCTAATGATCGAAAACGAGGGTACATTGCCATGGGTACTGCGAGTTTCTCGAGTATCGTCGCGTTGAACCACACATTGTCAGTGTCGTTACCAAAAGCACGAAGCGATAAAAAGGGAATGAAGGCCGATAACACAGCGGAGAATAATGGGCTGCTAAGAAGGACGTGGCGCGGAACAGGAGGCCGACCCGTCTCGAGGTAATGGCTGTTGGGAATAATGGCGACCAAGCGCTAGTGGGCAATGCGAGCTGGCAAATCGGCGTTCCTTTCATCGGAACCAGCAATTCATCGAGCCATTGTAAGGACCCTGGGCGCCACCGCGAGCTTCCGAGCCCGCAGTTGCGATGAATTCGATTTTGGGCCGAATTGAATCGACGCCCGAAATCCGCGCCCGATTCTGCCGGTGCAACTGGTCGGCTTTCCAGTTCCGTGATTCGCCATTCGCGCTTCCGCTGCGAGGACGAATCGCGCGGCTGTGAAATACAGACAGCTGCTTGGATATGCGGGCAATCCAGCAAAGGGCCTATACTATAGTTCGCCGCGTCCTCAACTTCCGCCGTTATGCAGTTCGATATCGGAACCACGTATAAACTTTGACGAGGCGGAGACTAATTAAAAGTACACGATATTATGATTATTGCAATTATAACTTTCATAGTTGAAACTGGAGCATCGACGGGGTTTCGCATCAGGTGCACGCGTAACATGCACCTAAGTAGACATTAAAAGCGAATTGACCTAAAACGCGTGGTATGCGGTATATGGGGAAAGTTTACGCGTACACCGTAAAAATTCGCGTTCGTACGTTTGATCGCGGAAAGAAATGTATTTATAGTTCCGTAGCTACATAGCTCGAAGCGCCTGCTAATTACCAAGTCACCCCCCCCCCCCTGTCGTTTAAGACTTTCGAAGGGAGTACTTCGGCAAAGTACTTCAAAATCTGCGTTAAAAGAAAAAACTGAATGTGAAACTTTTTTTTACGTGCCCTCTTTAAGCGAGGTATGGAGGTAAAAATATCAAAATGAATATAATAGAAAGGAAGTGTACACGGGTAAGGCGGAGTTTCTGGTTGCGAAGCAAGCGGGTGTATATATTTGAACGGGAAATTGTAGCGCAATACGAGATAAGCGCCGTACCTATTATTCCCCACAGAATGAAGCAGTTACCGTTACTACAATTAGCGCTAGTACACTCGCCCGAAAGCCGTTTTTGCCAGACCCCAGAGCTAAGAGTGCTGTTTTATCGGACCTGCTCTATCCGTGACTCGGAAACTCATCCGGAATAGAGTGTCGTTGCTGCTTCTGTCTTCTTCTACTGACGAAAACTAAAAACTCGCCCAAAGGTTGTTCGTTTCCAACGTTTTGATTTGCCGCGCTGTCGCATCCTCGTAAAAAGTCACTATAAAGATCCGTGCAATTTTAGGCCAATGAATGAAGGAAAAAATGTCCCCATTAAATGGATCATTCGATTCCAACGCTCCGATAGTGCATTTTACTTGGAGAGCTCTCCTTTTTTACAACATTTTCCGCGAAAGCTCTCGAGCCCAATTCATCGATTATTTCCTGCAGAGACTCGTCGCGAAATGAAACGTTCAAAGGTTTCTTCGCTCGTCAGCTCGAATTACAGAAGCGGTTGGCGCGGTATGTACCGAAGGACGACAAAGCGACTCGGGTATAAGGTGCCGAGGTGATCTTGGCAGATCACCTCGAAACGTCATCTTCTTACGCTTTGCCTCGTACGGAATACATCCACTACTGCTCCTTTTTGCCAATCCCTAACGCCTCTCGCTTCTCGTTCCATTCTTTTTCTGGTAAACCGACGGTGTCGGGAAACGTTCTCGGTGCCTTTCATCTCGACGAGTTGCACATCTGTTTGTCAAAACCGGTACGAGGCAGCTTTTTCGATTTTCCCCGGATCTTCGGTGTGTTTTGCGCCCCTTTGCTTTTTTCGCGCAGCCCATCTCTCATGAGTTTCACCCCCCTTTTATCCGAGGTCGTTATGTCCTGAAAACTCTACGCTCGAAGAGAGGATAATTTCATTTCAAACTTCGCTTCGTTATCGATTATGTAATTTGCTTCGGCACTTCTTTCGAGCGCTCGAGCGTTAACCGCTTCGATATTATCTGTTTTAGTTCTCAGATTCCAGCTATATTTGTATCTCTTGCGTAATGCAGCGTATACGTTTAAAATAGTGTGCGTAAAATTTATTTCACGCACCGGAATATGTCGAAAAAGAATTGCCCACAATGCAATCAATAATAACTTGCGTCAATATATATGCTGTAGTGGTAATATTTACGCCTGCAATATTCTTCTGTAAGTGGTGGAATTCCGTGGTGTACGGAACACACGTGTTCGTTTCGCGCATTACTCGATGCGTGAAATCACATTTTGCACACTTGTTGCATAAAGTTCTCTTTAATCCTTTGCACTCTATAGAGTAGACGTTGACAAAGGCTTAAAAGCGAAACACGAACAATACGATATAACGTTATTAAAGCTCCTTGTAAGTAGGAAAAATGAGAATCACCGTCGCCTTTTGTGGATTAAATTGAAAAACGTAAATATTTTAGGCGATACTAAGAAAAGGCCGAGTTAGTAGTGGGCACCTTTCGATAGGGTTAACGAAATTGACGAAGAGACGAGATGTTCGATAAAGTTGGGCAAAGTTCCGGGTGGAGGAACAAGTTGAGAGAGCAGTCCATTACGTCCGTTTAATGAATGTATGGCGACATCGAGGATGAATTAAGCAAAGACGTGATGGAAGGATCCGGAATGCGCAAAGGTAAGATACAGAGATTCGATTGCTTAAACGATGTCTTGATAGTGGCGAAAGAAGAGGTGACGTTGGGGGTGATTATTAAAGGGTCGCAGATAATATGATCTGCATAAAGAAAATAGATTTTATCATTTATGCTGAAAGGTTAATAGACTTGCAATAAGTGAGTAGTAAAAACTTACCAATTTCAGCCATGCGTTCGTTGTCAAAATCTGATTCTTCTCGTCCTGCGAACAATAAAAACAAAAAAAACGTTAGAATTAGTTGGATGAAAGCGATCGATACGTTACGCATTTAAAAGTACGTTATTTTACGCGTCAGGAATATTTCGTGTCGCTCGAGGAGACGCGACGCTATATACAGTTGTCGACGCAAAAATTCGCGTCTACAGAGAGAGAACGTGCGAAATCGGCCCGATTTTCATCGAGTGGCTCTCGGTTCTGGATGCTTTTTTTTTCCCTCGCAATCCTGTTAACCAGAGCCGATTTTCTGCCCGGTGGCCGATTCCGTTTTGAAATTGTGCAACCCGTTGCTTTGATTTCGATCGGGCGCCGCCCCCGTGTCAGACCGAAAGAAAAATGCTTTGGGTTACCGCGAATCGGTTGATCATACCTTTCGCACGGTTCGCTTAGGCGGAACAAAAGTAGCGCGAATTGATTGCGTTCTCATCGGGTCCAATTCCAAGGACGAATGGCGATGGACGCGTTATGCCGTACTCCGACGTAATTGTCCAATAAATCGTGTCGTAATCTTTCGACGATAACCCCATGAACTTAATGAGCTGTCACGACAATAGCGAACTGTCTCGTCCCGAAAACTTTTCCCAGGTCGCATCTGGACCGTCTGTCCGCAGAAGCCACGTATAATGGGGCCACGATTGATGAGTTTACGAAACTTGTTTTACATCGGTATCGCGCTTCAACTTGATGAAGTGATATACGATAGCGTTTGCCGATGCTCGAAGGAGTTGGGATTATGCTTCGCCGTCCTCCGATTGTCATTATCGATTGAATCGTTCACATCGGGTATTCTCGTCAAATTATTTCGCGTTAACTTGAGCATCACCCGGACATTTTAAGCGATAAACAATTTAAGAATATGGCAGCCATTGAAATCTGAGTTTACGAAAGCCTAACGGAATCACCCTTTAGTGCGGCGCAAGTGTCGCATTCTGAATTCATCGCGGTAGGGTTGTTAATCGGGGCAAGGGGCTCTTTACAACCGTGTGTCGGAACGGCTCCGCGAATCGTTTACGAGGTTATACGGCGTTAATTATGGTAAATTGATATAGCGCCCTTGCTTAGCTCTACCTTCAGTCAACGCTGTCGAAAGGTGAACGAAAATTATGGAGATGCGATCATCTTGACTGGAGGTTCCCAAACACTATGAAGAGTAAATCCAGGCGGATGTACCGATGTTTGAATTGTTCAGCTATTCAATTAATTATATGATTGACGGGAGTTCGTCAAAGCGATATACTGCAGAAACACCATTCCTAATCTATTAGGACTTTTTAGGACTTTTGTTATGTATTGCAGGTACCTGCAGGATTGCTGGAAAGGTAAAGCGGGGATGTACAAATTAAATATAAATTGGGCACCTCTTTGGGTGCCTGAAGAATAAGGACCATGAAGTAACCAGAAATTTTATAACCATTATAATCCAAATAGAGTGCGTTTGTTACTATTATTGTATACCGGACTTTCAGTCCATCATCCAATGGAATGGACTGCTAGCCTAATGGAAAGGCAATCAGAAATCCACTAGATAAGTCGACTAGGAAAAGAAACTCACTGACGATAAATGAAACCTTCGTTGTCTTCGATAGCAACGGAACAAAATGACCCAAAATAGCAAATGGAAAGCGAACAACGTGCGGTACGATAAAACTTGAAAATCCAATAATAGGGGAGTAAAAAAGCGAAATGCCAAGAAATAACTACTCCGAATCAAAGAGATGAAAAAGTCGTGAAACTTAATACTTTAGGAGCGATAAAGCAGAGTATCTTAACGCGAAAGAGCTGCGGGAGCGAGGACGTGAGCTAAGGAAACAATAGCCGAAGAAAAGCACACCTTGCTTCCGAAATAATATTGAATCGAGGTCGCGAACGAAGAAACTCACCAGGAAATTTAATACCGCAGAAGCCCCCGGTTGCTTGCACCGGCAAAAATGTAAACCGGAAAAATGTATCAGCTGCCGACGGGAGCGTCGGGATGCAACAATTACACTTTAGCAGACTTGAAGGCGGGTAAGCGAAGAAGCGAAGAATGTATCGGTGTTTATTTCCGACTTTGGTACGAGAGGCACGAGAAAGACCCGACAATTGCCATTCTATTTAACCAGTCTCTTATTTGAATGTTTCTTGATACTTGTCAGGCAATCCGCAATACGTTTCTTCTTTTTGTAAATTGGGGGACTCGTATAGTCCACATCTGGAAATGCAGGTCCATGAGTTTAATCAAAGAATCTTTCTAAATTTCATAAAACAAAAGGAATTTCCCTATAAGCAGGCATTATAAATGCATTCGTAGATAGTATAGCGAATCGACGGTCGATGATGTCGCCATCGATGCGGAACTTACTCGGCATGTATATATGGCTAAAGTAGCAAAGTTTCCGGTTCGAGTTCTTCGCGCGAGCTCGGCTCAGTATTGGTTCGTTAAACTAATGGCTGGTTTTTTTCATTCGCGCCGTGGAAATTTCTCGAAAATAACGAAAAATAATCGTGCCGTCGTCGGTTCGCGAGCATCGCGCATGGCACGTATAGAGAAAAGTTTTCAACGTGCAAATGGGATTTTGAAACAGCTGCTCGTCGTTTCAGTCATGCTGAAACTAATACCGGTAGATAAAGCTCGCAAAACTCCCGGGAGTGTATATATATTATATACTTCTGATGCGGGCTAAAGAACACGGTAATTCGAATGAACGTCCATAGCACGCGTAAAGTCATTAGAAATTTCAAAGCGCGAGCGCGCGAGATGAAATGGATTCAATTTTAAAAATATCGATTAAACGCATAACTTGCCTACTTAAAGGCCGACAACCATAGAGAGAGCCGTAAGCTTCGTAACGATAAAGTCTGTTCGAACAAAAAAAAAAAAAAAAAAAAAAATTGCATGAAATGATAAAGTGCCGCGGAGTAACTCGACGATCGGTTTATCATCTTGAATATGATAGTGACGCCATAAAATATCTCTTAATTTTCGGTAGCCGACTTAAATTACTCGGCAATTTTTGCTGCATGATAAAGTCATAAAAGTGTGTAGCTCTAACGCTTTGTGTTATATTTTTCCATTATAATAATGTATACTTTCAACTGAATTTTGTCCTCGAGGACGTTTCGAAAATTTACGGTTCGCGCAAATTGAGTACATCCTTTTCGTTTTTTCACAATCGCACACCGCCCCATTCAAATTTCACTCGATCCGCGTGGCAACGAGCGTATTATTCGATATGTTTGAAAGTCAGCGAATAAAATTTCAATCAAACAGTGACGGAACATTATTATATCGGTAGGTGAAATGCGGAAATCCCGGAAAATTTTGCAAAAAGGTTTCCAATTTCGAGCTGAACACGTGAAATTTATCGGGAAATTTTCTTTTTTTTAAACTCGAACATGATACAATGACGACCATTAATTAATGCATCTCTTATGAGGAAGTATATATTTACAAATTGAAACCAGGCGTAATTAGTATCAGGCGCATTGTTTAATCTCAAAAAAACATAATGCGATGTTGACGGGTTGTCTACCTCTAGTCTATCCTCGTCGCGCTATTCGCAAAATCTGATTAATATACACTTTTCCCATTTCTCTTGCGGTTTACGGCGGGACACTAAAATAGAAAATTGATGACAGTTTTATCGATACGGCAGCCCGAAGTCTTGATGAAGCAAGGATGTATTGAAGGCCTTGTGATGGAATCTTGCGCATCAAACATATACTGTTCCAGCAATGATGGACTAGCATTCCAGCAAAACCACCAGAAGATGCATCAAGTACATTCCAAAGTGAGGAGCTTCATTTGAAATAAACGCGTAATTGCCTAATGGCAATGCTGAAATGAGGACTAGTTATCAAAGTTCTGATTCGTTCACCACAGTCTTCCAGTGCGTGGTTAGGGTTGATCCTTATTGCACTCGACGATTTTAGCATCCACGATAAATTCGAAACCTATTTTGGGACCAATTATCACATGGACATAATTGACGCCTTGATGGTTCCAGTTGTTTTTCTCCTTAAGCATTGGTGAAGTAGATGGCCTCCAGTCGTTCCGGGACCCCATGTATATTTTCAAATATCGCGTACCAGACTGTCACAACCCCATCAGGTTGATAATCTCCCGTAAACAAGGACGCGGCGGTTTCGTTGATGCAAATGAAGGCGGGATGTTTCCTACTCTTTCAAGCGATTACGTCGAAATCGCGCGCACGAGTGCACCGACTAATTTCATTTTAGAGGCGAAACAAAGCGTCGCTTTTCGGTCGGCGCTCCTAATATCCGGCCGCGCCACATCACGATGGCAAGCGAGCGATATTCCGAGAGTGGGTTTTCCCCGCGTAAATCGGGTTTTCGAAAAGCGCCGGGGAAATTTCCCTTTTGCTTTATTAAAGCGGCGTCTCTTATATTCGTCGATCTTTCGCCTCCGACGTTTTGCTTTAAGCGAATCGTTCCGAGCCGACTTGGATTACGGCCTTATATATACTAGAGAGCGAGGGCGGCCTCCGACGGAGTCAGACGACACGGAGCGCGGATATATAGCAGCCCGAGAGAGGCACCCCGGGGCTGCCCCGCTAAGATGGAAGATGTAATACGATCCATTTTGTACTCCTCGTTCTTTCCTCCCTCTGCTGACTTTAATTTATTTCTAATTGCCACGAAAATATCAACCGGCTTGGGTTTCTACCTCGCGCAAACTGAAACGACTGGATTGTTGAATATGCACGGCTCGAGTAGGAGCGGTGGTACTGAGCAAGGCTATTGAGTAAAGGGGGATGCCGAAGGAGAAGAAAGGGAGGTTTAAGAAGTGAAAGAAGGAATTAGGGTATAAAATGAAATGTACGTGCTGGACGGGAAGAAGAAACGGAATTGACTTAATTAATTCTGGCATGGAATGCGAAACATCAAAATGGCAGATCTAATACGTCAGGCCAAATCCAAGAACATTCGACGTTTTCTAGGTCGTTCATCAGGAATCCAAATATGGAATTTCGAAAATCAAAATGGCAGATTCAATATGACCGGCTTTTTAAAAATATTATAAAATTATATAATTGATTATAATTTTATTAAATGTCGTAATGGACTTTCATCCGCGACAGAAATGTATGCGAGCTTATCTGAAAAAGAAGGTGAGACACGCATGATAAAAACTGATTTCAAAGACGATAAAAATCAATGGACTTTACGTCATTTCATGGATTATCCCGGAGGGAGGACAGAGGCAAAGGGGTTAATGGAAAGCGCTTCGGAATCGACTTTATTTTACCATTTAACTGTGAATGGGATCGTAAGATCGTGGTATTTGTTACCTACGGACATTGTTATCCACCCTATAAGATTATCGCAATTTATATCACGAGCGTTTTCATTAGGGTAGTACCATAAGTTCCACAGTCTAACGGTGTTATTACAAGTTTGTATTTTTACGTCAAGTGTTATTTTGCAAACTCGTGATTTATTGTTTTAAAAAGGCAAATGTTCTCTTTGCCTTTCTAAATTTCTAATAAAACTGTCATTCTAAACATTATTTTCTATTTTGAGAAAATTTGGATATGGAAGAAAGGAAATCCATATCATATGGATCGACTATGATCTAAAGAAACGTGGCGCAATTTGAAGATGTCGTAGGAAGACAAATATGATCCAATGGATGCACTGAAAAAAATTTTTTATTTTCAAGTAAATCTTTACTTGAATTAAGAAAATGTTTCCTTCTTTTTAGTAAATCTTACTTAATTCAAGAAAATCCTTTCTTAATTCAAGTAAATATTTACTTGAAAATAACAAATTTTTTTCAGTTTGTTTTAGAACAATTGTACAAATTTTTATGAAATGTATGAAATTAATCGTTGGATATTTTGTTTTTTTAATCCAAATCGTACATTTTATTTGACGCCTTCATTTTACATAAGGATTGAAGTTTACTCAACCCCGTGCGGTGCAATCAATCAATATAGCGCCAATACAACCTGATCGGCTTTACTAACTGAAAACTGTGAAACTAAAGGTCTGCAATATTATTTATCTTTATTAAGTTTCAGATTTTTGAACGGCGACATACATTCCTGACGGCTGATTTGTTATTGGCGGAAAATTTCAAATCAATCAATCAATCAATCAAGAAGCGAAGGAGTAAAACAAAACTACGATTTCAAATCCTTCACTTAATACAAATGGAATATAAAATGAAAAATACGATTCGGTAGGATTGGTCTATATTTCAAAAGTATTATGTGTCTTAGAAATGATACACCTTCATTGCACCATTCATAAATAAATATGAATTAAAATAAAATACAAGAACAAAAAAAGTGTAATTGGTCAGTAAACTTTAAAATGAAAGACTGAAAAATGCAAAAAATAACCAGCAGATAAAAAATTCGAAGATAGTGTACCAAAAACGAGCGAAAATCTAGATGGAAAACGAAGATAAGCCGAAAATCTATTTGGAAAGAAACGAAGGCGATAAGCTCATTCTCGGTGAAGTAGGAATAAGAATTTACTAATTAAATTAAAGCAAGAAGCCGATTTTCTCATTTTCGTGCTATTGTTTCATTCTCGAATTATTTTAAAAGTAGCGTTAAAACAATGGAAAGGTTTAAGAAAGTATTGTTATTTATTATACAATTTACGTTATTTTAAACGTAATTCCAAGCTTGTTTATTGATGAAGAAAATCTTTTAATAAATAAAATATTCAATTTTAAATTAAAAAAACAAAATTTTTTTATCGTCTTTTAAAGTTAATACTTCTTTTCGTAAAATTCGTTTTTACCGGAGAAATAAACTATTTTCACCAGCAAAACAATGGGTTTTATCTGTGAAAAA
Source organism: Trichopria nigra (assembly GCA_030522945.1). Lineage (NCBI taxonomy): Eukaryota > Metazoa > Arthropoda > Insecta > Hymenoptera > Diapriidae > Trichopria > Trichopria nigra. The sequence goes on along the minus strand of JAPYZR010000017.1, from coordinate 3,589 downwards.
AAAAACAGTAGATGCAATTCGTTGAATTCTCGAGTAAGACAACAAATTTTAAACTTCTCAAAAAAAAAAAAAAAAAAAACATTTACGTTGGAATATTTCACGCAAATTCCATTAAGAAAAAGCCAAGTTGCACACAATCCAATTGTCAATAAACCGATGCCAGAAGCAAGGCTAGTTAATCACAACTCACTTTGTCTGGGCCAAACAATGGATTAGACGAGGCAAGATTTCAATAACCAATAGATTCGTCAAAGTTCCAGTAATATTGAAACAATGAGTCAGTCGATGCGAGGACCCCCGAGGAAAACTGCGGGGAAAAGAGAATGGAAATCCAAAATGTGCGCAGCGCGCCTAATGTTGTAAACAAAGATATCGTTGAAACCGATGGTATGAATCGATTGAAGATGAGAATACAATGGATTAACTGAAATACATCATCGATTCAGTACGGGTCGTCAGACGACGGGTCAAGTGTGATTGTTCGATACTGTTTCTTACAAAAGTTGTCAATAATGATGTTCTTAGAAAGTTCTTATCGGTAAGCGACCTCCGAAAGTATAACAGACAAAATTTACAAAAAAAAAAAAAAAACAATAATAATACCAAAGTAAATAAACGAAAGTAAAAAAACAAAATTTTAAGTAAAAATATAATTTTCTTAGGAATATAGATAAATAAAACACGTTTCTCTACTGCATATTGTCGTAGATTTTATTCGCAAAAAATCTTGACAAAAAATCACTCCCAAAAAATGTGACAGAACAATAAGTAAAAAAAAAATATGCCAAAAACATATTGGCAAAAATCATGACAAAAAATCGGGATAAGAAATCACGAAAAGAAATAATTGATAAAAGTGGGTAAAAATTTACATAAAAAAAAAGAATTCGAAACAATAAAAATAAGTCAAAAACATACCGAAAATGTAGTGACAAAATATTTTGATAATAAATTGTGAGAAAAAATCGCGACAGAAAATCAAGAAAAAAATCACGACAAAAAATCATGAAAATAAAATCATAAAAATAACATCATTAAAAATTCATGACAAAAAATCAAGATAAAAAACGACGACAAAAAATCGTGAAAAGAAACATTTAATAAAAGCGGATGAAAATTGAAGCAAAAGTAAAGAATCGAAATAATTTTAACAAATCATGACAAAATTCATGACAAAAATCATATCGAAAAATCAGGATAAGAAATCATGAAAAGCAATAATTGATAAAAGTGGATGAAAATTGAAATAAAAGTAATGAATTCGAAACAATTAAAAAATGGTGAAAAAAAAATCATGAGAAAACCTGCCCAAAAAATCATAATTAAAAATCATGACAAAAATCATGACAGAATATAGCGATAAAAAATCAACATAAAAATTACAGTAGATATAGAAACAATTGATAAAAACGAATGAAAATTGAAACAAAAGTAAAGAATTCGAAACAACAAAAACAAGTCAAGAAACATGCCAAAAACGTAGTAACAAAACATCTTGACAAAAAATCTTGACAAAAACATAAAAGAAAAATCACGAAGAAATAACAATTGATAAACGCAGACGAAAATTGAAACAAATGTAAAGAATTCGATGCAATAAAATAAAAATAATGTTTTTGACAATCATTTCATTTGTTTCAATTATTAGACGAATTTTCCGCTAAATATATTTAACGATCATAAACGTAAGTACGTTTCCTCCGTGATAACAGAATTTTCAATACGTATGCCAAAGGGACAGTAGCATTATTCGAGCTTCTAATGGATTCTATCACTCTTGCTGCCGCGAGTACGCCATTTGTCGGACTTGTCCAAAAAGCGCCGGTTAGCTCTCCTTGCGTCTGCTTTATTTATTGAGTGCAAAGTTTGGAGTGCTGGTTTCCCGGTTATGGTCATTACTGCTCTTTACAGCTGGCGTTTTAATGCATTAAGGGCTGAATATACATTTATTTTATTTTTTCTTTTTTTTTTTAATTTCATGTTGCACAAAAGCGCTCTGTTTTAAAGTATAACGATCATAGAGGCGGCTTTACAAATAAAGTATTCGGCAAACTTCGCTAGCTTCATGATTTATTACGAGTTGCGTTTCTTCCTTCAGTTACAACATATGGCCTTTCATTTTATTTACTGCAGTCAACTTTTTCAGTTGGATTTTTTACATTAATAAAAAAAAAAAAAAGAAAAAAAAATGTAACACATGTTTAAAGCACTTCAACTTTAAGATATCTAAGGAGTGCGTGAAAGCTTACTTTACACAAGTAATTACAAAAATAAATACATTAGTAGATACAAAATGAGCTTTTAAGTTAAACCGACTGGAAAATGACATAACATATGCGGTAATTCACTTAATTTTCTTAATTTTCGACCTTTTCAAATTTTACTTCAGTATAAAAAATTAGATCATTTTAATTTCTTTTTGTGCATACTTTCATTTCGCGAGCTTCAAATATTATTTAAATATTTAAGCATTCAAACTCTGTTACATATATAACACGGGTCGCAAATATACATCACGCATTAAATTCAGATGGTGAAATTAGAGTATATATATGGACGTTTTAAATGTTAATTTTCAATTATGTAATATAAATAAAAGCCTCGTATCTAGGTCGTTCGTGCTGCACATTATCAAATATACACCAGACTGATCACCCTAACGAGCGGCTGTGCCCAGGGGCACGGTTTTTTTTTTAGTTTTAAATAGACAATAATATATATTAATAATTTTCGTAATAATTATTGTAATACCCTTCATATCACTCGATTAAAAATCTCTTTTAATATTTAATCGTCGCTTGAATGATATTATAGCTGATTCGGTTTTTCATGATTTTTATTCACTTTTGTCTATTTTTAATATCATTTTTATTTTTTATATTACTTTTGTTACTCGTTATCTGCAGTCATCAATAATACTTCTACTTTTTGACTGAATTTTCCTTTTTTTTTTGTCTATATCGTTTGAATGTTTTTTAATGCTTGTGATTTACTACCGAAGTTAGGTCACCTTATAGCCAAATTTATTAATTTTGTTTTCGTCTGATACTACACCGTTGCCACTTATCTATTTATTTTTTGTTTACATTTGTTTCGTATTGCCACAATTCATTTAGTTCGATATTATATCACGTTTCGCAAACTTTCATTTATTTTCGTTTCATTCGAATTTTCATTAAAACTTCAATCTGAAGTAATTTTGATGAGATTTATGATCAGTGTAAAAATACAGTTTTATAATTTTTGATTTCTATTAATTAATTTATTTCCATTAATTTTCCCGGGTCGGGTTGATTCGTTGCATAATTGTGTCGACACTTTCGAGTTGAGTTTTTATCAATTTCGTCGATTATTACAAATGTTTTCCTATTTTAGTTTGGAAATGTTTATTGTTGCTTGCACTTCGTGAATTTCTAGTGTTTTTATTGTTATTCCATTATTTTTCAATTTGTTGTATAATCTGTTTTTAAAAAGCGAATTCATAATGTTTTCCTTAAGGGGGTTCTAAAGTAGAACAGTTACCGACCTAACCTCGAAATACGAAAAATGTAAATTATAAATGATTGAAACGTTTTTTCAAAATTTGGGC